>JAAGKR010000606.1:160040-179923 GCA_011419295.1 Clarias macrocephalus | reverse complement strand
TTTTAAAAAAATTATATATATATATATATATATATATATATATATATATATATATATATATATATATATATATAATCAGTCAGTATTTCAATACATTAATTTGAACTGAATTTACTTTTTTCCCCACATCTCTATTGCCTATACTGTATCTTGTGTGTGTGTGAGGTTGTATGGCGCATGGAGCCTCCCCCTCCCCTCCCCTTCCCCACACACACACACACACACACACACACACACACACACACACACACACACACAAAACATGGGGAGAACATGCAAACACCCCACATGCAAACCGGAAGCAAGATTAAAAGCCCCACCCCTGGAGATTTGCGTCTGCAGTGCTAACCGCTAAGCCTCCTTACTGCCCCACTGTGTACCATTAGATTTCTCCAAGTTAACAGTCTGTTCCTGACTGACAGAACATACAGTATAATAAGTTACACTACAGTAACTTCCTCTAGAAGGCAAAGAGAGAGCAGCAAATTTTAAATAGAAATGTGAGGACATAAAGCACTTTGAGCCACTGATTACTGCCTAGAACTGCGCAAGGGCGATTAGTCTGTTAGGTCATCAAATAAGGATTTCATTAGCCTAGATAGCATCGCACTCCATTTTCATCTTTCTATTAATCTCTCGATCGCCTTCTTTCTGTCTAATCAGTTCGGTTAAATTCACTTACATCCTAGCAAAGCAGACCATGAAATAAAGTTGGAAAGTTTTTCCTTTTCCTTCAGTCGCTCAGTCTTTCTCAGTCCAATCAGCAGAAGCGAAATTGTTAACCTTGCACAGGTTGAATATCATTTGCAGCCTGGAAGTGTGTCCCTGAGGGGCTGCTGTGCTCTTGGGGCAGCAGATGAATTTCCAATTTCAAGGATTTGAGTGGCATAAGAGATAAGAAATTAACAATTCAAATATGCTGAGTGTGAGCTAAGTAGTGTGTCTAAGAGTGTGTGTGTAATGTGCTGAAGTGTACATCTGTTTCTTTGAGTGTCAGTGGCAATGGATTCATGCCTAGAATATCTGGTACACTATGCCGCTCGTCGAGGAAGCAATTAAAAATGTGTTTTTAAAACATAGCACAGGGTATGAAATTAGTCATAAAGCATTCCAACACATATTATAAGCAGTTGGCCTTAATCATGTATCTGGAAGTGGTCTTTGTGCATTGCTGCTGGTGAAACAAGTATAACAGATGATCATCCACATCGATGACAGAGGTGCTGTAAATATGGCGCATCATTAGTATTATCAGGTCAGCTGATGCATCATTCTCAAATCTATTGAATGTTTTTTCTGACACCTAGAGCACAGCTTCATCTGTTCCCTAGCAAGACTGAACCTCGAACAGATTTGAATTTACATTTGTTCATTTGGCAGACTCGTAACATGATTTACAGTTAAGCTGTGCAGAAGAGGGTTAAGGGCCTTCCTTGCTCAAACACTCAACAGTCTCGGCATTTGAGATTCAAACTCGCAACCTTCCGAGACACCACTACAGTACCTGCACCATCACATCCTAATAATGATAATAATTTAAAAAAATGAAAAAGTCCAAAGCAAATACATATTTAAGCAAGGCTGAGACATTCCTGATTTAAAACTCTCATGGAAGTATGCTTTGGACATTTGTGGCGTATTTATAAAGGCATGTGTGCGTGGTTGTGTTAAATTGCCTTTCTCTTTCGGAAGAAACAGTTTGGTATGAACTGAATGCTGGGCAGAGCATTGACTCCTTCACTTCCTGCTTGCATCAAGGTGGCCTTTTGAGTTAATGCTCTGCCTGCTCAGGGAGCTTTTGCTGATGCCCATCAGAAAAAAAAGGCCATGGGGATCAGAGATATTGGAAAAAGGCTTGGCTTTTTTGTGTTTGATTGAGGCCTTATCTCACTGAACGCGGGCCGTTTATCACTTCCACCCAGCCACTATCAGACAGGCTTCCCGGCCCAGGATTATCTCTCAAGGGCAAATCCACCTTCCTTCAATCATCTGCCATCAATCTCCATATAGACACTCTAGACTCTTCCTGCTGCTTTATGAAATACTCGGGCACATACGCACACAGGAAGTATTCGAAAAGAGAATTTATCAGAGATACGGGTTTTGTGTTTTTTGTTGTTTAAAACTGCTTTTAAAAAATGTGCCCACGTTTGCAAGCCTCAGCAATTTAAAATCCTGCTTAGGCTACATTTACGAGGTCTATGCAAAGTGTATAACACATAACCTTCAAGATGCTGGAATATGGAATGTTGGGCCTCTTAAAGATCCAAACCACTCCTGCTACTGTCGCTTCCTCCCGCTCCCCCTCCAAACCAACTATTAAATTGCAAAAGATAGATTCATAAACTATTTTAGCATTTGCAGCTTAATAGTTGTTTCAGACCATTGAAATTGTCAAATTGTCCAAAATGTCAGCATTCAACATTTTTGTGGGCTTTTAGGTTTGGACAGCATTTAGGCATTTATTTTATTCAGCTGAGAGAGAAACCAAGAAAGAGGGAGACAATGGTGAAGGGTACTGCTAATGGGGCCTTTCCCGGTGTCAAGGGTGGAAGTCAGAGATACATGAAATGGAGAAAATGGGAGCAGGAAGAGCAAGGAGTAGGAGTCGGAAAGAAAGGTTACCTTTTTGAGACTCTGATAAGCGGAGTGTCGACTCTGACATGATTTCTTTCACAGTCTTCCCCTCCTTCGAGTGTCTCTCCAGCCAGGCCATTAGCCCCATGCAAGGTAGGATTCAGCCCTGAACTGGACACTTCCTAATGGTCCTGGGGGAGGAGGACTGGAGGAGAGAAGGAGAAGTGAAGCAGTGCAAGGGGATTTCCGACTACAGGCAGCCTTTACACTGAAGCAGCCAAAGAGAAGAGATTATGGACTCTATTACAGAGATGAGAGAGACTGTTTTTTTTTTTCCTTTGTGAAATGGACTTTCAGAACTCTCAGGCTGTTGGAGTTGACCTCTCTCTCTCTCTCGCTCTCTCTTTCTTACACCCAGTGTGCTGTTTCTTTCTACTTTGCTTTATCATGACTTTGTCAAATCTAAGAATGTCAGCTGAATGCTTACAGCAAATGGAATAAAGTGCTTTTAGATTTCATTCCTCAGATGCTCCTCATCGTACTAGTACTTATGAACGAATAATCTGTACCTAGCCATTTGTCCCTGTGGACAATGCAGGGAGCGCTGTAGTCATCCAAGGAGGTGAGCGCTGGAATGACCTCACTGAGACGAGCTTTCTAAGTGGGTGGACTACAGAGACGAGATGAAAGAAAAACACAGTCTCGGGATTTACACCAAAGCTATACATATGCAAGGGAAACGCTCAAATGAATGTAGAGAAACAAACATTCAGAGACCTGACTAAAAGTTCAAATCTCCCTCTATTATTGACCGTGCCTCTTTCTTTTCGCTTTCTATCTTTAAATCTGTTTCATCAGGTTCCAATTTTATATCACTGTATGTATAATATTCCTTTGTACCACCACTCTGTCTGTATGCTCTAGGGCACGTCATCTGCCCTTAGCTGTCTATTTTATTGGAAAAAAAAAAAAAGTAACAGCACCAACTTTGTCACCTACGCCACACCACACACACACACACACACACACTGATTTGGAAAGGAATCTTTAGACATTTTAACAGTGAAAACAAAACTAGCTAATTAAACATGCAAGTATTTTAAAAACAATGTATATCAATAATTACAAACTTTAACTAGCTGATTTAACAAAGTTCAAGATAACTCAGTACACTTTTCTTGCTTCACCGCAAATTTTTTAAAGCTGATAGTATGAGTAAAGTATATTTGTTGTTGTTGTTTTTTACGCCTGGGCTAAGACAAGTCAATTAGATTTTCCCCTCATTGTGACCTCATATAAGAAGCAACTCCTCCCCCATGTTGTTGTTGAGCTCTGCTGTTCTCTGCTTGGGTGTGGCTCACAAATAGCTCATTTACATGAAAAACAGGATGGTTACATTTTTGATGAGGAATAAAATGAATTTAGAGTTTTGAGTTTGATAAAAATGCATTATCTGTTATTTCAGCTGGGGCATTAACACCCACGTGTCAGGGGAGCTCCGAGACCTGTGTTGACTTGTTAAAGAAAGTATAAAATACAGCACTATTAATGAAGGAAGCAACTGAGATACTTGGTCCTGTATGAACTTCCAAAAGACAAAGACAGCTTATTAAAAAGGATAATAAAAAAAATAAAAATCTTGTGCAGCTTCATATTTGTGACTTTGAAGGTAAATAAAAAAGTATAAGCATGAGTAAAAAGTACTTCTTGGATTTATTTTTAAATTTGAGTACAAGAATTCAGTTTCAATAATACTTGATTAACGTCCGAATCTTCCCAAAGAGCGCTTAAGTAAAATTTCAAGCCCATGATGGTTTTCGATGTGGATGAAGAGGACTCTCAGTGAGGTTGTGCTGCCTTCTGACTGGGTTGCTGTTTTCTCAGATCTAATGTATGCAGGGAACATTCACTTGTTTTATCAGCAGATAAACTATTTGCCTCACTACTCTCCTAATTGCCTCACACTGCACTGACAGTTTGCGGAATCAGTAACCGTGAAATGGTTCTTGACTCTTGAATAGAAGTGCTGCAACTGCCGAATGAAATTGTGAAGCTTATCTTAGTGTTTGCTAGCTTCTTTCTAATATCATGTATCAATGGTTTTGCTATTATTTTCTTTATGCTTCATTAAGTCACTGAAAATGCTGCTTTATCCACTAAAGTACCAGACCATTCTTTGTCTTTGTCTTCGTTCAGGTCTCGGACCGCTCTGTAGTGGCCCTGGTTCCCAAGCAGACCTCCTCCTACAACATTCCACCCACAGCCAGCATTTCCCGCACATCCATCAGCAGATACGGTAAGTGTTCACCAGTCTGTTTCCTTTTGGACCCATGAACATTGATGAGATGCCATTATCAAGGAAACGGTACCAATTTGTGGATTCTGACAATTCTGACATTCAACATCAGTTTAGTGCGTTCCAGGATCAAAATATGAATAAGGGCCTCATTGAACCGGTTCCATAGTTCATAGTTCACCATGGTATGCTGTCTTTCCATTGAGAAGATTTATTTCTTGATGTCTCATAGGTTTTAGGAAGTTTGCTTTCACATTTCTTTGCATGTATTTTGTTTACTTATTGAAGCATACCCCCTTATCAACCTCAGAATCAAAGAAATATCACGTTTTTTCCTTTCTTTTTCTAATAAAAACATGAAAGATGTTTAGATCCATAATAATAGCAGGGCTGTGTATTGTAGGTAGACTGTCGATTCAATTAGATTTTTGGACAGTGCCGTTTCTGATTCAGGTAGATTGCTAACAATAATGTTTATTGCCTGATTTGTCTGAAGCAGCTATATTGCTTACAGGTTTTAAATTATTCAAAACTATTTAATATATCTAATATTGTTTGAAATGGCACATAACTTTTGTTGTTGATTTTTTAAATGTCACGTCTTGTGCAAGGCGATATTTAGTTTTTTCGACTCCATCACACCAGTCCAGTAAGTGATGGTATTGCACCAACTGCTTTAAACTCAATAGTAGAAAAAGAATCCATTCTCTTGCATTAATAAAAGATGCAAGTGGTTTCTATTTTCTGTAAAAACTGTGGTATAGTTTTAAGGAAATCTTCGATTTTAGACCATTTAACATTTGAAAAATGTGACTGACCCCCCAACGAAACATTGATTAGATTGAAAAATCTAATCATTCATCTGGAATATTAATTGTACCCTTCTAATTAATACATTGTTCTAGTTCTAGTCAAAAAAATATGAAAATATTCTCTTTTCAAATGTGTTTATAATTTATAGTAACTAGATGAAATTGTTATAGCATATTGTTACATTATATTAATTATGAACCCTATATTACATTTAATAAGATAGTGTGCATGTCTCTACCCCCTTTAGTGTCTACATCGGTGCCTAGTGATAACCATGAACTCCCAAAACCTCTCGCCACAACCAATTTTAAAAAATGATAATTTTACAATTCTGAAACTACTGAGGTTTTCCATTTTCAGTTGTGGTCATGTCCAGAAATGCGTAAACCTTTAATACGAACAAAGCAATAAAAAATCTGACACACAATTTTGCAAGACGGTCAACAACACTGCTTTAAGCCCATGCCTGCTTGAGTGCAGTTTTAAATGATGGCCCTGGTGACAGTGTTTACTAGTGTGTATGCTGCAGTTTGCTTTACAGCCTCGAGCAAGCCCTGGGGAGGCTACAGGCAGAGAGAGAGAGTGTGTGTGTGTGTGTGTTCAAGTGAGAATTGATAGCATTTACCAAAAATCCCAATAATGCTGATACCTCTGCTGCCTTTGGATGCCATCCGTATTGTGCACACAGTTACACACACACACACACACACACACACACACACACACACACACACACACACACACACACACATACATACACACATTAGCACCCCATCGCCCCATACCACCCCCCACCCCTTTAGCACAACTCTAAGGGTGTGCCTCAGGGCTCCCCATCTGGTCCTCTCTCGTTTTCCAGCACAGAGCTGCAGGCTTTTCTGATTGCTAATTATGCGCTGCAAATGATCACTTCACACAGGGAGAAAGCCGCAACAGATTTTCGGCCAAATATTAAAGCTTGGAATGGCTAGAGCCTGAATTGTCACCTAGCAACACACAGCTTTGCTCAAATATGTCACCCAACTTGAGCTCACTGCGTGTGTGTGAAATCTGTCCTTACAAGTCGGCACATTAAAGACTTCAGTTAATCGGAGCCTGAGAATAAACTTGTCATTTAGGAGAACTAGACATAATTATCTCACCTTACCATTTACAAACAGAGTGACATTTAACAGCATTTCAAAAGAGAACAGATTAGAAACTCAACCAGCACTTGTTTAATGCTATTTCATGCCTGAAACTTTGACTTTTTTTTTTTTTGAATAGCGATTATTATGAGCTTCACACTATTTAGTTCTTCCTATAATTTATTTGTTACATCCTGCAGCCTTTTAGGCATTAGGCGGTAAAGTTAAGCGACACTTCAAGAGCTTGTTGAATATTTTAGTCATGAAAGAGAGTCATAAAAGACCTATGAGGAGGCAAAGCAGAGCTTTTTTTTTTTTTGATTGTGTGAGCATGCGTGTGTGCGCGCGTATGTGTGAGGTGCATAGTGAACAGCTCTCACAGCCGCAGTGCCCATCAATCACAGTGCGGCACAGCTGCAGCTAGTCACCTGCTGATTGATTCATATCAATTTAATGCTCAACACTTAGCATTTCACCTGAATTTAGCATGCCAGCACCCTTAGCCCAAAATAGCACATTTCTCATATGACCTTGAATGGTGCCAAAAAGAGGAATGCTGGGAATCGTCGAAAGGGTGGACATACGGTATGAAGTAGCTTAAGATGGATTTTAAAACACAATCCTACTTCCCTCAGTATGCACACACTCTCACATGCACAACCCTTCATTCCCAAATCCTTGAACTGTTGTCCTCTAACTGCAGTCTGAACAATATTATATTAAAAAAGTGTCACTGAGGGCATTTGCATTTGCAATACCAAAGTATTAGGCAAGGCATGAGATGCAGGGAATGATCTGTGCCCTCAGAAACAGTTCTTCCATTGTGGGGGAAAAAAGACATAAATCTAATCGGGAGACTAATTGGCTTAACCTTTAAAGATATTTAGATACATTAATTAGACAAAATGGTCAGTCTGAGACCAACCGTCTAGAGAAAACAAGAACAGCCACTCCTCTCATGTACTAATTTGCTCATATGCTTGATATCTGGAAGTGGATCTCATCTGGAATATGACCATGCTCCATAGTATGCACCAAGCACTGTGTTGTCTGTCTACAGACTCGTCATTTCGCTACACCGGAAGTCCAGACAGCCTCCGCTCCCGGGCTCCTATGATCACCCCAGACCTGGAGAGCGGAGTAAAAGTGTGGCACTTGGTCAAGAACCATGAACACGGAGATCAGAAGGAGGGCGACCGTGGCAGCAAGATGGTGTCCGAGATCTACCTCACCCGCCTGCTAGCTACAAAGGTAACAGTTGATTACGGAATATGGGTTAATCGCTACCTTTTGAATGCCAGTCATGTCAATTTGAAGTAAAAACCACAGGGTTTTCCTATTTAATTTGCACCTTAAATTAATATTATTCATGTTTTTAATTTCCCCACACTACCGGTCAGGTATGAACAGTTTTTTAGGAATTTTAGATTAATGAACATCTTATTAAGAAATATATATATATATATATATATATGCAGAGTCAGCCAAAAAAAAAGTAGTTTCTCGTCACACTTCAGGAGAAGAACAACTTGTATAAATATTTTAATACTAAATTCTATATAGTATGTACAGTTTATTAAAAATAAATATGATATTATTAATATTATATTCATATAATATACATCATACAATTTTTCTTTTCCTGAAATATGTATAAATTTTTCTGGCTGACTTTATCTCTCTCTCTCTCTCTCTCTCTCTCTCTCTCTCTCTCTCTCATATCTTTTTGACCAGTTGTTACTCTCAGTTTATTCTGCTCTGTATTCTGCAAGCACTTTGTCCTTAGGCTTAAGTGGTTTACTTTCCAAGAGCACTTTGGCAATAATAAGGGATTAATTTAGAGACACATTACAATCTGAGAGGTTGCCAGGAAGTCCGTAAATACAAAGATTTACATCTTGGTTGGAACACTTATTTAATGTTTCTTTGCTTATTTTAATTGCTAGTATATATCTTTTGATATGTCTTTGGCACGACTAGTTCTTATACTGTAGTAAATCATAATAAACTCCAGGTTGTGCTATTCTTAACTGAGTGAGTGTGTGTGTCTGTAATAATCTAGGGTACACTGCAGAAGTTTGTGGACGATCTGTTTGAGACTCTGTTCAGCACAGTCCACAGAGGCAGCGCCTTGCCTTTAGCTATCAAATACATGTTCGACTTCCTGGACGAGCAGGCTGACAAGCATGGCATCCATGACATGGATGTTCGCCACACTTGGAAAAGTAACTGGTAAGAGCAGAACAAGGAAGTTCTAAACAAATACGAGCCGTGTGTGGAATTTATTTTTGACCACCAGTTTGCTGAGATTTTTTTTCCCTCTTTTCAGCCTTCCGCTGCGATTCTGGGTGAACGTGATCAAGAACCCTCAGTTTGTATTTGACATTCACAAGAGCAGCATCACAGACGCATGTTTATCCGTGGTGGCCCAGACTTTCATGGATTCGTGTTCCACTTCAGAACACAGGCTGGGAAAAGACTCTCCCTCCAACAAGCTGCTCTATGCTAAAGACATCCCCAACTACAAAAACTGGGTGGAAAGGTGAGAGGCACTGTACTGATTCCCCTCGCCAGTTATCGCCTGCAAACCATCTGCATGCCACCTGTCTGTGAACCTTATTGTTTCATGTAAATAAATAATATCTGTGCAGTGCTTTTATCAATAAACTTGGTTACAAATGAGTTCTACAGGAATCTAGCTGTAGCTCTTGATCCCTAGAAACCAAATCAGCTGAAAGTGGCAAGGAAACTTTGAATACATTCTGGGTGACAATGGATAGTCAGATTATAAAGGATTCAAATATACATTAGAGATTGAAAACAAGCATTATTAAATGTGTATTGCACTTTCAGTATGAGTCTACTGTGAATAATTCTGGAATGAAGCTTAAAGGGGACCTACTGTAGTATGCAAAATAATTTTTTAGACATTAAAAAGATGAGTCTACAGTGTGCATGAACTAACAGAGAAAGGGGAAAAAATACATTCCTTGCTTTTTGTTCTTTCTTGATTTTTATGTTGGCCGGAGTAAAAGAAAAACAAAAAAGAAGAAAAACCCAATTACATTTTCCCCCCTAATGTGACCTCATATAACGAAAACCTTCCCCTGGCTTGTCTCAGCTCTGTGGTCCTCTGGTGTGGCGTGACTCAGCAGTCCGTCGTTTACGTAGACACTGAAACGGCACATTTAAAAGAGGAGTGAAGCAGAGGGAGTTGGGCATAAAAAAATGTGGTCTCAGCTGAGGCATTAACAGAAACACTTTGGGGGAGCTCTGAGACCTGTGTTAACTTGTTAATGAAATAAAAGTAAAAAATGGGATCTTTAACAGTTTTTGCGAAGTGCAAATCTATAGGGTCTCTATTTATGAATATTTATGCAAGGGATAGAAATAAAAGAAGTTAATTAAAAAGAAAAATCTTATCTAAATCAGGAAAGGAATCCTCCAAGTGATCTGCAGTTTTAGATTAGCAGAACATTCTTAGAATGTTGTGATTTTTGGTTCCTTTTTTGTTCAAATGTTCCTGTTTTCATAACAGTGTTTTAAGAGTTATATTTGTAGGTTCTGTGAACATTGAAAACATTCTGGGAAGAAAAAAAAAATTCTTGTCCTGGAACTGTTTTGTGTAAAATGTAATATGCCTAATGTTGCCGAATCCAGACAAAAGTAACAGACACAACATATAAAAGAACGTATCAAGAATACTTATCACTATTGCACTGTCACTGCTGCCCTCAGATACTACGCTGATATAAGCAGACTGCCAGCGATCAGCGACCAGGACATGAACGCATACTTGGCTGAGCAGGCACGGCTCCACTCCCATGAGTTTAACATGCTGAGTGCTCTAAATGAGATCTACTCTTACGTCAGCAAGTACAGCGAAGAGGTGAGCTACGGCAAACGGCACACACTCACACACACACACACACGTATCACACAACACAACAACACAGAAAGAGCAAGCGAGCAAACAGAGCGGATGAATAGAGCTGTGATGAGGAAGATTACACCCAGCCAGATCGGGCTCTCCTAGTCAAGAGCGCTGTCCTCGTTGAAGACGTTCATTCACTCATAATGGCAGCGTAGCTCTGACACCTTCTGACCTCCACATTCTAAATGGAGTCGTGAAAAGGAGTCGCGGCTGCACTTTTTTACTGCGTTTCACACGTCTTGTACATAAAGATGCAAACTTTATGAGGTACAAGAGGATTTGATAAACCTATTATACAGAGGCATGGCTGTGCAAATGTGATTATGGGTATATCAGATTCGCTCGCTGTGCGAAAAAATTCTATTAAAAATGGAAAACAAAGTAACAGGAACCAGGTTAGTGAAAATACTGTAGCCGAACTACTGCAAGTCTCTAAGCAGCGCACGGTCTGTAAATGAAATGCTACGAAATACTACTGATGATATTTTTCCCAAATTCCACGTTTTCTAATTATTTTGCTGTATACAATAAAAATGTCATCTAAAGTGTGTGTACATGTGTTCTATATAGAGAATGCTGTTCCATAGAGTCCCGTATAACACCACGCAGTCACACCATCCGGTACGCTGAAGAGCATTTAGCTTGAAGTGTTTGCAATACAAGTACATGCGTGACGGAAAGGAAGAGACAGTAACAAGCTCTTCATGTAAATCAAAGTGCTGGGGGCAGTGATGTGGAAGCAGTGGTGCAGAAACTTTTCTTTTGAGTGGAATACATATCGGTTTTCTCCACTCCCAGGCCTGGCGTTCTGTACCGCTCAGTGATTCCGCTTCCTCAACACGTATGATTCATCTCATCAAACAGCCATCCGATTCCTTATGAGTTAAATCAAGTGTGTTAGGGCGGGAAGAGCAAAGAACGGTGCAAGAAGGACTCGACAGGATGAAAGCTTAAAATACAGACATATAGGATTTATCGCTAGCTTTTAACACCTGCTCGCTCACGGGCATTGTTAGACGTTGTCGGTCTGTGTTAGCCGACTATAAATGCGCACAACAATCGGATGTCCGGTATCTTGGGTCTGTGGCAAAGCAGCTTAATCATATTCTTCAGGGTGGATTTAAAAGGCCCTGATCATGAAGACATCTTGTAATTCTGACAGAGAGCTCAAAGAGCGAGCTCGTGATTCACCTCTACACTCTTTATACTCAACTCCGCCAAGGAAAAGAAATATACATTTTTTAATAGGGAAATGAAACCATGAGACATTTCCTTGATCTCTCTCGAGAAAAGAAGACTGACACTTTTTTTCTTTTAATGCCATTTTAATGCATTAAAGTCTCAGGCAGTTCATCCGACACTGTCCAGATTCTGACGTGTCAGATTTCCATCCGTGGCCTACATTCGCTTTGACAGTGTTCTGGCATATTTAATAGCGTTTTCATGGCTGTGTTCTGACAATGTTACAGCGCTTTCACAGCTTGTAGGTTCTGGATTCCTAGTGTCACATACAACATGCTGCGATGTTTTAGCCTGACATGCGTGCGAGCAGCACGTTTTTAAATTAATAAGATGAGAACGCAGCGGATCCTAAAGTCTTATCGCTCCATCTTTGAACGTTCAAATGCGATCGTCTGAATTGTCACTTTTGGAAGAGGAAATGCATTTTAAATGGAGATCATACATCAATCAGCCATAACATTACAACGCAAAATATTGTCCCTCAGAGCATGACTTCACACAACCTCCAAAGGAAGATCCTTTGGGTGCTGTGGGTTGCAGGGGGGGGTGGCTGTGTGAGTGGGCTGTGTGGTTTGGACTTGTTTGTCCGGTGCATCACATTGTTGCTCAATTGGATTGGGATCTGGGGAGTTTGAAAGCCAGGTCAACAACCTTGGCGTCTTTGCCTGAACAGTGGTGCCCTGGATGTTCTGATACCTTTCTAGTATCACCAGCATTAGCTTTTTCAGTGAGCTGTGCTGCAATGCTTTTCTTTTGGACTGGATCAGACAGGCTGGCCTTGGGTGAGCCTTGGGTGCCACTGGTACTGTCTATAATTATAATTAATTACAATAATTACATTGATGATTAAGTAAAGAAAGCCTGTTGATTTCAGAACTATATATATAGTAAAAAAATCTATCAAAATTTTACAATATCTGCATTGATATGGACAATATTTCTTCAATCCGATTGATATACAGTACAGACCAAAAGTTTGGACACACCTTTTCATTCAAAGAGGCTGAATTTGTATTATGGCAGGAAAAAAGCAGCTAAGTGAAGAAAAAAAACGAGTGGCCATCATTACTTTAAGAAATGAAGGTCAGTCAGTCTGAAAAATTGGGAAAACGTTGAAAGTGTCTCCAAGTGCAGTCACAAAAACCATCAAGCGCTACAAAGAAACTGGCTCACATGTGGACCGCCCCAGGAAAGGAAGACCAAGAGTCACCTCTGCTGCGGAGGATAAGTTCATCCGAGTCACCAGCCTCAGAAATCGCAGGTTAACAGCAGCTCAGATCAGAGAGCAGGTCAATGCCACACAGAGTTCTAGCAGCAGACACGTCTCTAGAACAACTGTTAAGAGGAGACTGTGTCAATCAGCCCTTCATGGTAGAATATCTGAACACAATAACACAATAAAGAAAACTCTTTGAATGAGAAGGTGTGTCCAAACTTTTGGTCTGTACTGTAATCGGAGATTACATGGATGCTCAAGCTTTTTGCACAGAGAGCTTCTGCCACCTGGGAAGTGTTCAATCCTTCAGAAATGTAACAGAATGTTTCTCCAACTTTTAGGTTAGAACAGGCTTTCTATCTTTCCCAACTTAATCCCACCTTCTGTGTTATGATTGGTTATAACAATTCATCTCCAATTGGTTAGATGCTTTACTGCATATGAAATGAATCGAGTCATTGTCTTTTCCTCTGCCGGAGGCTGAATGGATTAGAGTTTGAAGCAAAGCCTAATGGAAGACAGTTGTTCACCTATCAGGAATGGAACCAATTTTTTTCTGCAGACGTTTTCACATCGTGTGTCACCCCCACGTGGGGCAACCATGCGCAGAATTAATTTATTTACTCTGGCAAGAGAGGAACGATCAGATACAGTGTTTACACGGCTAATATTTACCTAATAAACAGATAATCAAAGATTTACATCATGCCTCTCATTCCCATCAGGTCAATCTCTTCTGATTCAGGTGGTTACATGATGCATTTTTATTACAGTTGGACTCATAATCTGATGATTAATGGGATATTATGGACCATGTAAAACACACCTAATGTGAAGGCTTTTCCCAGACCACTCACATACAAAACCAAAAGACATTAGGAAAGCAGACTGACTACTGTAAATATTTCATGCTTGTAAATATGTTCCTTAAGTGACCCCTGGCGCTTTGCTTGGACTGTTGTCTGATGCTTGATTTCTATCCTTAGAGTGAGCAATTAAGTGCTGTTTGATCATGTAATGAAACTCTCTGGCATCAGCTGAGACACGGTCTGCATGCTAACAAGCGCTTTATTTTTATGTGTCCAGATCACTGCGGCGCTGGAGCAGGACGAGCAGGCTAGGAAGCAGAGGCTCGCCTACAAGGTGGACCAACTGATTGCTGCTATGTCCCTGGAGAGCTGAGACACACACACACGGATAGAGCAACAGAAGACAGATTCTCTGTGCCATGAATCCTTTTACCCAAAGCCTGGTCCTGCGACTCGAGTGGAAACAGGATATAGCTGACTTAGGATTTTCTGACAACTTTTTAAATGTTTTTTCTTTTGAAAAGGGTCAAAAACGGTTACCTCCGCAAATCAATCTGCACGTCCATCTACTTTTGCCTTCCAATCTGTAAAAGGAGTCAACTCAAGATCTCAAACTGCTTAAAACTATATGCTGGCTCCAGCAGCGTTTAGCGGCATCATGCATGTTGTTTTTTTTTATTTTTTTTATTTTAGTCCTTCGTTGGTTTTATACCCACGATTGGCAGATGTGATGGGACTACAGCTACAATACCTCTTTGTGATTTATTTTTTTTTCTGGTGGCATGTTAGAAGAACAGAAGAGAGCGGATTGGATATATTATGCCTCGATATCCAACGGATGGGTTTTACTTTCAAAATTTTATTTTTATACGATTATTGTTTCTATTTAATTTATCCTGTAGAGCCTGTGCCTCCAAATTGTTAAAGGCATAGTGACATCGGTAGTCGTCAAAATAATGTGATCACAACGTTTATATATCCGAAAACATGGACTCTCCTAGGATCCTTGAGCACCGTTTTTCCAAAAGCTCATCAAACTGTTGATGTTCAAAGGGTCAAAGTTTGACCAGCATGTCTGTTCATCCATGCAGCTCTCGTGTTTTTTCAAGACTCTGCACTTCGTCCATGGGAAAAAAAACAACAACAAAAAAAAACGCTACGAGACTGGCTTAACCCTTATTAGAGTTCCCTGCAATCTCTGTCTGTACGTCCTGTTTTCTACACGTAAGCCTTTGTGAATGTACAAACGTTCCTCTATCTCGTCCATTTGTTTGTACTTTAGAAAGGAAAAAAAAAAAAAAAACAAGAAGAGGTCAGTTGAACTGATTTCTATGGCAAAACGGCTAAAAGGGCATCTGATGCGCTGTGTCAACTTCTTCATTCTTAATCGCATTTTCAAAATATGCTACAACACAGATTTCGACTCGGACAAATTCCTGACATGATTTTTAACGAGACAGCAGCAACGAGAGCCCTTTACATCAGCTAATAAGTGGAGGAACATTCCTTAGAAGGAGAGCACTGACTTGAGGTCAGTTAACCTCAGTACCAGGCAGTATTACTTATTACCTATGGTCCAATGTGTGTGTATTTTGCATGCATTATAGAGTACCTCATAAAGGAAGAATAATGTCTTTGTTTCCATATGTTCATATTTTCAAGTGCCAAGGGTTTTACTTGAGTGGTGCATGTGGCTGGCTCAGATGCAAACTGAGGATCGAGCGTCCCATCCTGCTAAGCTTACATTCACATAGCATTAAACTAACTGGCGCGTTGTATCATGAGAAAGTGCCAAAAGGTCAGTCCTGATGATCAATGTCAGAAACGGTTAATGCTTTATTAGGGTAGGAAACCCTTGAAAACTTGAACAGTGACAGCAGAGTGGCACTCGAGAAGAACTGGAAAAGAAAAAAGAAAGAAATCTCCTCTGGCCACTGAAGCCAAGAACCGGTACGAAAAGATAGTGAGCTCCTCATGCTGTTTGAAATGGATTGCGTGTGTGTGTGTGTTTGTGTGAGAGTGTGTGTGTATTTCTTTTCTTCCCTTCTGCATCATGACAAAATGTCAACCGCATGCATGAACAAACTATGACATAGCTTTAATTTATAATGCATGATTCTAGGTAGAGCTGTTTTTTTTTTAAGCTCTGAACGATGGACAACTTCATAAGTGGTGACATGGTGTGTGTGTGTGTGTGTGTGTGTGTGTGTGGGTGGGTGTGTACAGTATGTGTGTGGGGAGGGGTGGCCTTTAAGATAACTTATTTGCATACCACACCAAAACGTACTGTATACCCTGAATTGTCATCATTTTCTTCCATGAGTCTTTCAGCCGTATAAAAATGTTATGAAGTTATTTATTAAGGTCAATCCGATCCCTGGTTCTGCTTTAAAACCGAATCTGTGCGTTCTGTGTTGACTTTTAAAGCCTCATAAGCAGATTTAAAGCCCATTTTCTGTTTGTCTGTTTATTCCTTTTGTTTCTGTATTGTTCCTCGCTCCCAGCGTTGGCAAATTCATTTAGTCTGAGAGAGATAAAGAAAATATTGAGACTGATAAAAAAAATTTTTTTTTTAAAGACGAACAGAAGGTTAAAAGAGCACCGACATTCCGCAATGCTTTATTATTGCTTAGCCATCTTGCATCGAGTGTTTGGGAAGGACAGAAATGAGAAAAGGTGAAAGAAAGAGAGATTGGGGGGAGGGATAGAGAGATAGGGGGGCTTTACTCTCAGTTTCCTGCCACGGCTTTGAAGCGTGGCTTTGATCTCAGCTAGTCATGTGCACACCAAGATCAGGAGATAAAAAAAATAAAAAAATAGAGTATACATGGAACGCACATCAAAAAATAGGAGGGAGTGAGGAATAATAAGACGACTGACATGACTGACAAGGAATTAATTTGTCAAGCAGCAGCATGTTAGAAACACAGCAGGAATGCCGTTTGTATATAGTCATATATAGGCGTTTAAAATGCACTTGAGCATGTGAATTTCATTCATTGAGACCCGCACACGCACTCTCACACACTCACACACACACACAGACATAAGACATGTCATATTCCAGTGACATCAGGTGATACAGAAGCGCAGCTTGCTTCAAAGGTCTTCCTATATTTTTTATTTGTCAGACAAGTCCATTCCAGCTCCAGCCATCTTTCCCACATCTCGCACTATTAGCTCCTCCCATTTTTTACAATTGGAATGGTAATGTTGATACGGTCAGAGTAATTAAACAGAGCGGTTTGGCTCTTCGTTTTTTTTTTTTTTCTTCTTCTTCTAAACTTCACAGTCACACTTAAGAGCTTAGATTTCCCAGAAGTCGTCTTAAAAAAGAATTATTGTGTCAGTAGCACAGCATTCAAGAGTGAGCTAAGAAATCTCCAGACCAAATGGTTCCACAAAAGCAAAAGTAACTACAACACTGATGCTTGACATTCTGCTCATAGTTAATAACAGTTAATTATAGATGATTATACACTGCCTAGGGGAGAAAAAAAATCTCACTTTCTATAATTTCATTCATGCGCCCTTACCTTTGATTATGGCACACAATGTGGTGGTCAGTTCATGTGTGAAAATGAATCCTCATCCATCACAGTTTGAGTCCTGGAATGTGCCCGTGACATCAGGGAAGAAAAACTCCAGGTCGTTGGCTGACTTCATTTTATTTCCACATAACGTTGCAGAGCTTAGACCTGTCCAACTAAAGCAACCACAGATCATAACACTGAGGCAGAGGTTTCTATACCTGATTGGCATGCACCTACAGGCCCGTCGCTCTGTAATAGGGTCAGTCAGGGATCATGAGAACACATTACCCTTTTTCCATTGACCTAAAGTCCAATCTTTCTGCTCCGTAGCCTCTTTTTTTTTATTATCTTTACTAGCATGTGGTTTTTGTATAGATACACAACTGTTTAGTCCCAGTCCTGTGAGTTCTCATCATATATGTCAAAATACTCTTATTTCCACTATAAAACATCCGACTGTCAATTTTTTACGACCACCATTGATAATTTTTTCCCGACCACATTTCTTCTTTGAAGTCGATGGCTCTGCACTATCCTTCCAGGTTTTTATAATGTGATACAGTGTTTTTAACCCAGTTCCAGTAATTTTACAGCTCCTTAGTTGTTTTCATTGTTTCACGCCACCCAATAATTTGACCGTTCTGAATCAGTGACTTTTTTTTGTCAAGGCAGTGTTCTTAGGAATTTTAGTGATGACACTGTGGTCTGGTTTTAAATCAATTCAGAATAATGCCAACTCTTTCAGCAGTAGCGACAGAGGTCTGTTACATTAAATATACAGTACATCTGTAAACATTACACCTAACCGGATAACGAATATCTGTTTCATTTTACCAATTGCATCATACATTCCCCTCTGTACCTTAATGCTTCTTGTAAGGTGTGCTGCGAGCTCTTTTATTTTTCCGCTCAGTCTTATCCAAAACGGTAGAAATTCCGAGCATGAGACGTTAGTTTGAAACCACAGAACTGATGTGCAGTGATCCATCGAGTGCAGCCTTTTCCTACTTTGGGCACAAATGTCCAGTTTTGTGCACTTTATTAGCTCACATCTTGCTGTCGGTGGTCAAAAAGCATGCTACAGAATTATACTCATGCACTCTTCACATTACCAAATCCAGTCCTTCACTGGAGGAAGAAAAATAAATAGTGGGAGAGATCTCAGCAGTCAGAATGCTACCTGGATATACGTTACATTTACACAAACCTTTATAGAACATTTTCTTTTTTTAGACACTGGAGGTCTGTAATATAGTTAATACAAAAACATAATAATGACCATGATGATAATAGTACTTATTGCTGTCTGTTATTGTTGTTTTATAAAAGTGTTGTGAAAACTGTAAGAATGTTAAAGTATTTAAAAAGAAAAAAAAAGGTTTGGTCTTTTTTTTATTTGCTTTAGGTTTTGTTATATATTATTGTGTACCTATTGTAAATATGAAGCACACCTATTTTGCAAGCCAAGGATTCAATTTGTACTGTTGTTATATATAAATAAATTTTACTGGTTAGAAAATGGACTTTTTGACTTTATTACATTTTTTTTATTTATCTTACAGACGACCGGATACAGATAAACCACAGTTCCCACTTTGCAGCATTGCTAACATTGCAACTTTCATATACACTTAGCTACAACATAAACACCCCACCCAGATGAATTGAACAACATTGATTATCAATTATATACCAGAAAAGTGGTGACAGGATTATGGACGCCCAAGGATCATCCATGCCTGTGGGGACTAAAGCTAGGCTGTCTAAACCGATCACACAGCTGGCTATGCTAGAAAGGTATAAGAACACTGACTGCATCACAGCCTGACATGTACTGCATAGGGCTGAGCAGGCAAGGTCTCCAAATACCCCAGATCTCATTGTGACCGAGCATCCCGAAGGGCCAGGGCTGCCCTGCTGGCACAAAAGAACCCTGGCTACTCAGTGTATACAGTACAGACCAAACGTTTGGACACACCTTTTCATTCAAAGAGGTTGAATTTGTATTATGGCAAGTAAAAAAAAAAAACAGCTAAGTAAAAAAAAACGAGTGGCCATCATTACTTTAAGAAAGGTGCAGTCACAAAAACCATCAAGCGCTACAAAGAAACTGGCTCACATGTGGACCGGCCCAGGAAAGGAAGACCAAGAGTCACCTCTGCTGCGGAGGATAAGTTCATCCGAGTCACCAGCCTCAGAAATCGCAGGTTAACAGCAGCTGAGATCAGAGAGCAGGTCAATGCCACACAGAGTTCTAGCAGCAGACACGTCTCTAGAACAACTGTTAAGAGGAGACTGTGTGAATCAGGCCTTCATGGTAGAATATCTGCTAGGAA
>JAAGKR010000606.1:92410-160020 GCA_011419295.1 Clarias macrocephalus | reverse complement strand
AATATCTGTTTCATTTTACCAATTGCATCATACATTCCCCTCTGTACCTTAATGCTTCTTGTAAGGTGTGCTGCGAGCTCTTTTATTTTTCCGCTCAGTCTTATCCAAAACGGTAGAAATTCCGAGCATGAGACGTTAGTTTGAAACCACAGAACTGATGTGCAGTGATCCATCGAGTGCAGCCTTTTCCTACTTTGGGCACAAATGTCCAGTTTTGTGCACTTTATTAGCTCACATCTTGCTGTCGGTGGTCAAAAAGCATGCTACAGAATTATACTCATGCACTCTTCACATTACCAAATCCAGTCCTTCACTGGAGGAAGAAAAATAAATAGTGGGAGAGATCTCAGCAGTCAGAATGCTACCTGGATATACGTTACATTTACACAAACCTTTATAGAACATTTTCTTTTTTTAGACACTGGAGGTCTGTAATATAGTTAATACAAAAACATAATAATGACCATGATGATAATAGTACTTATTGCTGTCTGTTATTGTTGTTTTATAAAAGTGTTGTGAAAACTGTAAGAATGTTAAAGTATTTAAAAAGAAAAAAAAAGGTTTGGTCTTTTTTTTATTTGCTTTAGGTTTTGTTATATATTATTGTGTACCTATTGTAAATATGAAGCACACCTATTTTGCAAGCCAAGGATTCAATTTGTACTGTTGTTATATATAAATAAATTTTACTGGTTAGAAAATGGACTTTTTGACTTTATTACATTTTTTTTATTTATCTTACAGACGACCGGATACAGATAAACCACAGTTCCCACTTTGCAGCATTGCTAACATTGCAACTTTCATATACACTTAGCTACAACATAAACACCCCACCCAGATGAATTGAACAACATTGATTATCAATTATATACCAGAAAAGTGGTGACAGGATTATGGACGCCCAAGGATCATCCATGCCTGTGGGGACTAAAGCTAGGCTGTCTAGACCGATCACACAGCTGGCTATGCTAGAAAGGTATAAGAACACTGACTGCATCACAGCCTGACATGTACTGCATAGGGCTGAGCAGGCAAGGTCTCCAAATACCCCAGATCTCATTGTGACCGAGCATCCCGAAGGGCCAGGGCTGCCCTGCTGGCACAAAAGAACCCTGGCTACTCAGTGTATACAGTACAGACCAAACGTTTGGACACACCTTTTCATTCAAAGAGGTTGAATTTGTATTATGGCAAGTAAAAAAAAAAAAGGTAGAATATCTGCTAGGAAACCACTGCTAAGGACTGGCAACAAGCAGAAGAGACTTGTTTGGGCTAAAGAACACAATAAAGAACACAATAAAGGAAACTCTTTGAATGAGAAGGTGTGTCCAAACTTTTGGTCTGTATTGTACATACTGTAGAGTTCCAGACAAACATAGATCTTCAGGAACCAGCCCAAAATATTTAACATTTTTAGTAGCCAAAAGTTTAACATAATGTAACCAGGCATCTTACGGTACAGTAAAACATGCTGAATTAAACTGGAGCAATGGGTCCATGACACATAGTCAGCTGTGCTTTGCTAGAATTATCTGATATTTAAGCAATATCCCGTGAGATAGAGTGCTATAGTACTGGGTATAGTATGGCTGTGATGCGGTCGTAAGCACAAGGGCACAGTCTGAAGACACGTAGGCATGCGGGCACAGTCCATTAACCACGGCTGGAGGAGCTGACAGTTTGTGTAATTAAAACGGGTGAAAGTAGTAAGATGTAGACAAAAAGGTGATGAGAATAAACCATGGAGGTGGTTTACAGTCCTGTAAATGTCTTAAGTTTCTCTTTATATTTCCACTTATTCCGCTTTAGAATATCAGCTACTTTAACTTCCAGGTCACAGGATTCAGCCTTGTGGTAAAGGCTAGTAAGTTTTCTAGCTCGGTTTAGGGGGAACTAAAAGAGAGAGAATTCAGAACAACTTAGGAGCAATTATTAAGTAGACTAAGTGTTGTTTAAAACATAAGAATACTTAACAACATCAGCTGTGAGTTCATGCTAAAGTAAGTCTGTGACTGGTTTTGAATGAACAGTACATTTTGGCACCTACTGTACTTGCTCTCTCTTCAGGACTGCGGTCCGTAGCGAACTATTTCACCCAGGGTGCAGTCAGTCTAATTAACAACTGTAGAACACAGTCGAATGCATATGCTTAAACGTCTCATTGTTGTGACTGTCCATTACCAGCACTCATGGAATGCCTTTCATCCAGTCAGATTGCTAAATAACATAAGGGCTGGGATTAATATACCTGAGAACTTTCACTGATCCACTCAGAGTCTGTGCATCAGATGGAGAGGAGAGTGAGAGGAAACCCACCGAGGTTGGAGTTTTTGGCCATTTACCTTTCTTGGTACTTGGGAATGTTAATTGTGACGATTTGTCACGCTCATTATTTACTGTAGCATTGCACCGGGTGAGTTTCAAATGCTGCCAAGATTTTTAAAAAAGAAAAGAAATATTTAATGTAATTAATACATTTAACACATATAAAATATATATTAACCATTAAATTAATCTCTTGTGTTGTTTCTCAGTTCATTTCATAATTGCTTGTCAACATGTGAATCATTCACAATGGACAGTGCATGCGAGTGATGCGGCAAGGTGGATTCAATCACAAGGGCACTTTGTGAGTGTGTGACAAGTGAACGGTCTGATAAACTGTAGGATGTTTGCGGAAACTTGTTATCACATGTGTTCCTCCACCAAGTATTGTGTGAATAAATGAACATACTTTTCACAAGTTAAACTTTTCTGGCTTCTGATCTTAATTATCTAATATTTTAAGATACTGGATTTTTGATTTTCATGAGCTGTAAGTTGCAATCATCGAAATCTACAACTACATCTGTTGAATTTTGGAATGAACTAAAATGTTTCAGTGTTTCCGTTAAATGTGCGTGATTTTGCACAATGGTGTGAGATTGTGTTTTTTAAGTAGATTTCTATTGCACACACATAAGCCTGTATTAAAACTTGTTCAGCACCATCTGTTAAACTTTGAGATGAAGTAATGATTTTTTTTTGTACAAAGTCTACAGTGCATGTTACCTCAAGCTCGGCCAGATATACCCTTGCAAACCTCAATAAAATGCGTTCAGTAGTTTTTACATGATGCATACACACACAAACAAAAATTCCCCAAACCAATTTGATTGGTTCATTACTCATCTTACGTCCTCCAAAGAATTTTTTTTTTTCAAATATCTTCACTCTACAGACATGACAAGTTTACAGTTTTATTACGTGTATAGATTATATGTTTAGATTTTTAAAAAATCACTGAAATATGTACTGTATGCATGAAGTATACTGAGATAAAGAGTTACAGAATATACAGAGTCACAGTGTTTCATTTGCCAACAGAACCAACACATAATTCAAAACTTTTTGTAGATGAAAATGTTGCTTTCATCTGTCATGAAAAGGTTTGTGATGAAAAATCCTTCAGTGCTGTGAAAAGGTTGCTGTTCCTTTGCAGGCGATGCTGATCGTGTGCACCCCTGTCACCAGCATGTTACTTACTGATGTAGCTTATAGTGTAACAACTGACCCCACTCTCCACAACTGGCAAACAATACAAAAAGGCATTTATTGTAGTCAGCATTTTATTAAATGCTGGAGTTTATAATTCCTCCACAGCCACATCTACAGTACATGTAAAGAAATCACATTGCATCTAGCATCACTACCAAATCTGATGTTTCATCTGACTGGTTCAGCAAAATGCCCCCCTTAAAAAACCCCTTAAGAACAAAAATGGCTGCCCATTTATCCCATTTAGCCAGGATTAATCCTAGCATGCAATTTAAGCCCTGCCATCAATGAACGCTCACACTTGGGCACGCGGCGTAACAAGATAAGCGATGGTGCAAATGCAGGCTGGGGGTGCAGTTTGTCTTCACCGTCTACCATTAGACAGAGCTCGACACTTTTTCAAGAGCCCTCCCAGGAAATTATATTACAGTGGAATGAAGTAACGACTACTGATTGGATGCTTGGCCAAAATACCTCGGTGGAGACATTTGTACAAGGTTGTTTTTCAGTCAATACAGGAAATATCTTAAAGCTCAGGCGTTTAGGACAGGAAACATTAGCTAAGGTGATGTAGGTGACATCCATGTAGCAAAAAGGATTTGTACATTTTAAAACTCTGTCCTCACATGAATATGAAATGAGTGAAACGAATGAAGCAACGAAAAAAAAAAGAAAGATGGCCGTTGCTAGTGCAGGTCAGTGCATTGAGCGGGCTTGTGAGTGGGAAAAAAAAACATGTTTAAATGATAAGCACAATCTCTCTCTCTCTCTCTCTCTCTCTCTCTCTCTCTCTGAGCCAGTATATTCTGTGTCTGATACATGTCCATGTGGCCGATACAAGTAGCCAAGTCTATGTCTAATTAGCAGGTCACGAGAGGTCTTTTTTAGTCCATCTGGACATTCGTAAGCTCACTGTATCAATAATTGGACAAGCTGCAATAGCCTGACATAAATATCTCACCCTGTGCTGGAGTAAGAGACTTTAATGGCAGTGCATACTTTCACTGTAAAGTCAATTGTACTTATTTGTTTCTAAAAATAGAATAAAGTAAAGTATCCACTGCTCTAAGCTTGTTTTGCATATCCCTTGGAATGTATGTGATTTCTCTAGCTAGTTAGCATTATAAATGCTATAATACTACTAACTGCAGGTCAATAACAAACAAGAACAGAACTCATTATAAAGACAACTGAGGCAGCAGAACTAAAAAAAAATTACCCAAATGAGCTGGCACGCAGGAAACAATGGGTGAACACATATTTCAGACACACACACACACACATACACACACACACACACGCACACACACACACAGATACTAAACAGTAATGGATTTTTTCCCTAGTTGTGAGAGCACTTGCAAAATAATGGTTAATTTAACCCAATAAAAAAAGTAAAATATGCATATGCTTTGGACATTGGCGACGCTGGACATAGGAGAGGCAGTGCCCCTCCCAGCGGCTGAAATATGGTACTACACTATAGTGTAGTGAGTCTAAAACGGGTGCAATTAAACCTTTCTTGTACATATTAGTTCTGGTGAAAGTAACGTGTTAATGCTTGCAAAAAAATTTGAATTTTTTTACAGGATTAAAAACATAAGTCTCTTTAATGGAGCCTGCTTTCTCCTTTTTGAGAGTTTGTAACCATCGTGGTTATTCTAGTGTGTTCTTTTGTGTAGTAGTACCACTGACCGCTAGGGGCGCTCTCTGTCCCGAGTCCAGGTTCAGCACGGCGACTTTAGTGTTCTTCTAGAAATGAATTACTATATGTCACACGTAATAATAATAATAATAATAATAATAATAATAATAATAATAATAATAATAAAGTAATAAAATACAGTATATTTATAAATTAGATTTCAATAGATTTAGTTTATTAATAATAATTTTAAAAAGTATATATCAATCACCTCAGGAGCACATGGGCAGTCGCATAATGTCACATGATCTGAGTGCTCAGTAATCAATTTATTATAAAACCACGAGATGCAAAGAGAGCGCTTACTTCTACACTAGGTACAGTATGACACTGTTTGTTAGATATAATGACGTAGTGATTAGCACTGTCACCCTGCACCTCCAGGGGTCAGGTTCAATTCCCGCCTTGGGGTCTGTGTGCATGGAGTTTGCATGTTCTCCTCATGCTTGGTTGGTTTCCCCTGGGTACTCCAGTTTCCTCTCACATGAATGTGTGTGAGAATGTTGACCAGAGGTCATAAAATAGCAAAAATACAATGGTCACCATTGGTCTTCATGGTCCCTAGTTGGACTACGTAGGTTAGAGCAAAATTAGTCCATGTGTACGCTAAATGTTTTAAATGACTGCACAAAAAATGAAAGCCTTACAATATCATTTAAACCAACTGATACTTCACTTTTAACAGACTAAGTGCCAGTGTGCTTCAGTTGTGTGCACTCATGTAAAAAACAAATCCCCTGCTTCAGTGATCAGAAACTTCTTTGATTCGCTGTGTTGTTTGGCTTTACGTCAAACTTGTCACTATTATCTTCTGCTACTGTATGTATATGCACAACAAGATATGTAGTAGTTGGACTGTGTACTGTACTGACATCAGTTATAAAATGATTGCCCCTAGTGCTAATGTCATTCTCTACCTATAACTTTGGGGTTTAGCCAGAAATTCATTACATTTATATTTTGGATAAAGCTTATTATATTAGTATTTAAATAATTCTAGTTCACATTCTTGTATAGAACCACAGACTTTTGTTATATTTGCTGGATTGCTGAATCACGTTTTACATTACACATTTACATTCACACACACACACACACACACACACACACACACACACACACACACACACACACACACACACAGAGAGAGAGAGAGAGAGAGAGAGAGAGAGAGAGAGAGAGATTAACATAACTCTATTGTTATTGACGAGAGGAGGTAATCCCTGTATGAATGTAATCCTGTACCACTGAGACCATTTCATACCCATGGGGTTTAATGCACTTAATGCCATTTTGGAAACTGGCAGAGATTTGACAAACTAAAGGTTATGGATTATGTTTCCCAGATTAGGATGTAAATTCCAAAATAATTAATGACATTTGGCAAAGGGCTTATTAAAAAAAAAAATATATATATATATATATATATATTATTCCATTGCTCTATTTTTTACTGTGAAAGGTAGGACATTCATGTTGGCTAGATATAATGCTAACATCAAACTCTGAATATTTATATTGATTGCTGTGCATGTGGGTTGTGAAATGATATCAGACAAATCATACAATTCTGCACTTCTATCCTGAAAAGAAATTGGCAATATCCCTCGGAAAAGAGGTGAGCCTTTTTCCAGATAGTCCAGTCACTCTGACACACTAATACACATTTCAGAATTACTTGCGCTTGTCTCTGTTTAAGAGCAATCACTGTGATTTTGTCCCCTGTCATCTCTAAATCTGGTTTTATGACACACAATGAGCTAAAACCCCACCTTCCCTCCCGTGCTACCTGTCAAAAAGAGATAGAAAATAGTGTGTGGGGGGATAAATGGAGGGGAGGGACAAGCGTCACAGATGTAATGGATGGTGCAAGAATGAGGAGATGAAGAAAGAGCTGGAAAAGTGGAAATAAATGGACAGAGAAATCAAAAGATTAATGGAAGAGGTTACACTACACGAAGGACTGACTGGGATTAAAAAACAGGAAAAAATCTAATTAAAAAAATTCTGTCAATGAGACCAAGTGAGAAAAAAAAAACAGAATAGGAAATCATTACAGGAAAAAAAATTAATCAAGAACTGATTGAATGAAATCTGTTAGCAAGGCAAAAGGAGGTATGTGAGGGTAAAATGGTTCGAGAAGGATTTATTTAATTATCTTCAACTCATTATTAAACAAAAGCTTCAGTTCCTTTCGACTAAATTAAACACTTCCATAAATGACCCTTTCGGTATTTGAACATCTTATTATTAAAACTGACGTTATAACACAAGCATTAGATGAAATATAGTCAGAAGTACCTGTATGTGGACACCAGACCATCACACTCATATTCCAGGTAGATTTTCTGAATTGAGTGACCTTTAAGCCCCCTAGATTTTATCCAGAAATGTGTTTGTTTCCACTTCGGGTCTGTGTGCACGGAGTTTGCATGTTCTCCTTGTGCTTGGTCGGTTTCCTCTGGGTACTCCAGTTTCTTCCCACTTGCAGATTGGCATTTCCAAATTGCCTGAAGTGTGTGAGTGTGTGCATGCTCGTTCCATTTGCACTACCGTCCTGGGTGTATCCTGCCTAGTCCCCCAATTGCTGTAGAATAGGCTGCAGGCCGCCTGCGGCGCTTTCAAATTAATAGACTAGGTGTGTTTGCATCATAATGCGAACAAAACCTTTTTATTTTAGTTCTTAAAAATGTGTCTAAGTGGCAGACAACAAATGTGTTTTCATGGACACACGTCTGCCATTTTTCTTTCACCATAGGATTTCTCTCCTTTTAAAATAATAGTTCAGTCCATGTGAGCTCAGCACTGAAGAACTAATATCACACAAGTGTTTTAAAGAACTTGCTGCAAAGAAAAGCAAGTAACAGTATCTGTTCCTCATTCGCAATTTTCACCAGGAAAAGTGATGAAGCACTGTGCCCCTAATTTTCTCTAGTCGTTTTTATTTTTAGATTGAAATTGTCAGGCTAAACTTTTCAACACTTTTGTATAAATAAATGATAATAAAGAGTAGTGTTGCAAAATATTTCAAATTAATAATGTCGTAGAAGTCCTAATTGTCAGGTGCCGCTTCTGTCTTGGGTAAATATGGAGTTACGGCGAATATTCTGTCGTAGTCTTATACAACAAGGTCATATTTGTTGTGACAGTGTTGAATGTTGGATCTTTCTGCACCCGTTTTCCAAGATGACCATGTCCTCCTGCACACCCTGACGACCATAAATATATGTTTGGTCAAGATGGGTGTAAAAAACATTGAGTTTTCCTGCCACATCACTGAACATCTTTGATATGAATTGAATTAGAGCAAAACATTCATTCAAAAACATGGCTTCACCAACGAAGCGTTTTCACATAACATCAGTGTCCAACATTGCTTATGCTCTTATACTGTAGCTGAATGGCCAAATCCCCACAGCCAGCTTCCAAAATCAAGTTAAAAGCCCTTCCTGAAGAGTGGATGACAGCTAAGGGGGAACACCTCTGTGTTATGGTGCATGGTTTTGGAATGGGCACATACAGGTGTTATGGTTAGCTCTCCACATATTTCTGGCCATATACTGTATTCATGCAGCACTAAAACTGGTCTGACAGCTGTTTAAACCCTTTCAATTTCAATAGCCTGTTAAACTCTTAAATGTGATTGTCCAGAAGGCGTAAAAAATAAAATAAAATAAAAAACAGCATGACTCTGTAGTAGTTCAGTCTGTTAAAGTTTAGGCTGATTTTAAATCATGTTGATTTAAATATGTGACTGTTTCTATAGATACAAGATTTGTATGATAGATGCTCCAGAAAACCTAAAGTCTAATAATAAACACATAAAACCCTCACTCCCTCATCGTCTATACCGCTTTATCCTGTATACAGGGTAGACTAAGGAGACTTAGGGCACAAGGCAGGGTACACCCAGGACAGGGTGCCAATCAATCACAGGGCACACACACATTGACTGTACATACACACATGCTCATTCACACACTATGGGCAGTTTGGTAATGCTATGTCTTTAGACTGTGGGTGGAAACCAGCGCCCCAGAGCAAACGCACCAAGCACAGAGAGAACATCTAATCTCTTTGCACACAGACCCAAGGCAGAAATTGAACCCGGACCATGGAGATGCAAGGCGACAGTGCTAACCACTAAGCCTTTACGTAAAACACATTTATTTTAAATTAATGTTAAAAGGATATAGGTTACATTGAAGAATGTTTTCAGAACCCAGAGCCTCGTTGATTTATCAGCTTCATGATTTATTAATAGAGGTTAGTGATGGTTTTGCTTTATAACAGCTATAATTGCAATTATATAATAATAAAGCGTAAGAAATTAACTTCTTTGTGGACAACCTATTTCATCTAACTATTCTATTTAAATGGATAAACATTATGAAACATCAATATTGCTGAACTACTGTATAAGATGCTATTTATTTATTTATCTACAGTATCATGCATCTAGCATGCCTTTCATTTTTTACATGACCAGTGTAAATCACCTTGAACAATTAGGCTTGGATGGACAGTTCCGGCTTGCTGTGAGTGTGGGAAGAAGTAGAATTCTCCACTGTTTCTCCTACCTGCAGTTGTATCCCATGTTGTTTTGGACCTACAGCAGTTCTCCATCTGCCTACATCATTAGAGTTGTCAATCAACCTAATGCTATTAAACAACAAGGGTCAGTAAGTTTACCTGCAAACTTTCATTTGCGTTCCTGTCACGGCTATCAAAGAGAAACGCTCACTCCTGCAACTTATCGGTAAGCGGCTGCCGAGATCCTCCAAACGGCAATGTTCATTTATGTATAGCGAACAGCCACAACACTAATAACAGAACCAGGTGAATTTAATAACATTGATCAATTATATACCAGTTAACTGGTGACATGACGGGCACACATGGGCACACAGAACAACAGCACTTGCTGAAAAAAAGTCAATGCTGGCCACGATAGAAAGGTGTCAGAACACCCAATGCATCATGGCCTGCTACGTATCGAGCTTAGCAGGCAAATAGTTTAAAGTTGTTGATTCAGCCTCAAAATTCAACAGATCTCACTCCGATCGAACATCCATTGAATGCGCTGGACAAACAAATCCAATCCATGTAGGCTCCATCTAACAACCCATGGCACCCAAAGGATCCGCTGCTAACATCCTGGACACCACAGTGCATCTTAAATGTCTTGTGTCATGGGCTTTGGGGCCAGAGCTGTCCCAGTGGCACAAGGAGAACCTACACAATATTGTGCTTAATGTTAATGTATGCAGACACTTACAGACATCTACCTCAATGGATTTGTGTTTAGCTTGTCATCGCCTTGATGTATGTGTTCCTCCTCCTGGCAGATGATGAAAATGATTAATTCATACTGGGCTCATGCCTTCAGAAGCAGCAGCACATCACCTTCTCCACTGCTGCACTTTATCACATATAAAGAAGAAAGGGTTTAGTGAGGCTTGAATAAGTGAACTTAGATAGTGATCGGTTTAAGTTACGCTAAGTACTGACTGCATATCAGTTGAATGCTGTAAGCCATTTTGTGTGCTAATACTCAACTGATCCTTTTCCTACTACCTTTGCCTTGACTACAGATCAGTGTACATGATAGTGTTTTCTGCTGAACTGCTTTAAAAAAGGCATGTAATGACAAATTAATGAATGAAAGAGGATTTGGACCACCATTAAAAAAATATTGAAGTTCTGACATTTTTTCCCCACAGAATTTTGACTTTATTCTCAGAATTCTGACAGAAGGGTTTTATCTGAGTCTAAAGTGAGAATGCTGAGAAAAAAGGTAAGAATTCTGAGGGGAAAAAATCTATACCTCAAATGAATTGCTTGTGGAGGCCATATCCTCTTCTGTATTAATGGCATATGGCATATTGACAAGTTTTTATATTTAGCCTAAAGAATTATAGACTGAACCAGAGGTTTATTGTGATGTCTTATTGGATGGACATTGATCATCCAATAAACCAAAAATAACATTACTGAACTTGCCTCCAGTCATTTTACTAATTTCAAGCTTAAGATCATTTGGTCTATTAGTCATACTAGGTACACTAGGTAATAGGACATACTAGACAGACCTGATTCTATTCAAGATATTTTTAAAGACAAGGTATCATTTGCAGGGTGGGAAAGATGGCTTTTGTCTTCAGTGACAGGTATGGACAAAAATACATTAAATGCAATTCCATATATCAAACAAAGTGGCCAATTCAACACAGATAATAATAATAATAATAATAATAATAATAATAATAATAATAATAATAATAATAATAATAATAATAACAGATTTAAAACAACACAGTAAAATTCTTTTATTCACATATTCCCGCTTAGGAAGTTGCGGTCGGAATGCAAGATCAGCCCTGATACAGGGAGGACGGGCCCAACAGGTGCAGCTTGTTCAAGCTGGGGCTTAAAGACTTACTACGGCACTATTGGTTAACATGTCTCCAAGCACCAAGTGTACATGCAAACCCCTATCACATAGGAGGTTTAATTCAAACCCCCAACCCTGGAGGTGTGAGGTGACGGTGCTAACTACTAAGCCACCATGATAAGAAAAGTACAATGTGTTGCTCCTTAAAAAGATTTATGTAAGAACTGGGAAATTGCTGTATTATAATCCAATTCAGAACCATACAGCAAACACTCTACCCTGTTCTTGATTATTTTACAATTACAGGGCACCCCATCATATTTTATTATATCAGTTCCAACAGGGAACAATCAGTCAATCAGTCTGTACTTCCTCTCTGACAAATCCTGGAATTTCAAAAAACTCTGTGCTGTTCATGAACCGTTTACAATAATAATGTGCTGCCTTTAAAAAGTATTTGGTGCTGTAAAGAATTTGACATTCTGCAGACATTCTTTGGTCTGAGTGAGTGCTCTAAAATGTACCAGACTTTTATTCTGTCAAGTAATTTACAAATACAAAAGTACATGCCTGAATATAACTTCATGCCAAAATAATATTCTATTCATCCAGCCATCCATTCAACCCAACATCACTGGATAATAGTTGACCAGAATAGCCCATAACTTTACGGCAGTGGTTAATGTTGTAGGTGAAGTTACACTGCTGAGAACCCCCCCCCCACACACACACACACACACACAAGAAAAAAAAAACAGGAAGAACATGCAAACCCCACTAATACAGACCAGAGGCAAGACTCAAACCCTAACCTTGAGGTGACAGTGACTAAGCCACCATGTTAAATAATCCTAAATAAGATTAAAATTACTGTTCATTACCATATCATCACTGGACATGGCACATTATAAACGGTTAACAAAGTGATTACAACTTAAAGAATTCCTAACAAATTATACCACTAGCCTTATGGACCAGCCCATTAACACTGAGAGACATCAATTTAACTAAACACAGGTTGTTCGTGCCCCTCTGTCCCCATGCACATGTCATTTCCGCTCCTTTAAATACAGACCATCTGTTTTCTGCAGTCTCTCTCACTTTCTCCCTCACGCTCTCTCTCTCTCTCCGAGTCTCACTGTCTGCACATCTGAAATCATTGTCCAGGTGGGAACGTGTCTTGGGTAGTAAGACCTTGCTTTCAGGACACTTCTCTGAGAATTATTAAAGGCTTAAGGGTTGCAGCTGGATGAATATTTAATAGGCTGGACCTGTGAGTCTTTGCCCAGGCCGAGAGCAAATACTTCAGAGGAAGCCTACAATGAGACAGACAGACACACACACGCTCCTCAACTCGCATGCGCATTGAAACACAGCTGTTCACACACAGTGCTACACTAATATATACAGAGAGAGAGAGAGAGAGAGAGAATACAGAGAGAGAGAGAGAGAGAGAGAAGGGGAGAAAGAATCCGCAATATCAGAATTGCTTAGAGTCCCACAGGCAGTCATCCTTCTAAATGTGTATTCAGGCTATTTTGTAATATTGAATGGAATAGGCTTTATTCGGGGAAAGCTATTTGCCAGGATTTGTTTTGATCTGCATCCATGATTGTCTAGAGTGTTTCTTGTTTAAAAAAACATTCCCAGTCCATCCACTAGAAGGCACACCAAGCTGCATTTCACCGCACCAAGTGCTATTCAAAGTCCTCTGCCAGAGTTGGGCTCATCAACTATAACAAGACTCAGAGTTCCATCTAGTGGTGGCTTCCTGCATAAGAACACCATCCTGATGTGTGTGCAGACTAAAAAAAGAAGTGACTGATCCATCATAAAGACCAATGGACATAATTTCCACTACTCATGTCAGAACTTATGCTCTGTACAGCACACTCGGTTATACTTGCCTTTACACTTCTACAAATACAATAATCTCACAAAGAAGAGAACAAGTTCTTTTTTGAGTCTGGTTACTCTTACCCAGAGGTGGAAAGAGTAACAAACTTTTGTACACAAGTACAAGTACTGTTACTTCAGGGAAATTTTACTGAAGTACAAGTAAAGTTACCACTATAAAACTCTACTTCATTAAAAGTAAAAAGTAGATCTTTAAAATTTACTCAGAGTAAACGTTACAGAGTTACTTTTTTAAACAGCGGGGGTGGGATGGGGGATTCTAGTGTACAGTCGTGGCCAAAAGTTTTGAGAATGACACAAATATTAGTTTTCACAAAGTTTGCAGCTAAACTGCTTTTAGGTCTTTGTTTCAGTTGTTTCTGTGATGTACTGAAATATAATTACAAGCACTTCATACGTTTCAAAGGCTTTTATCGACAATTACATGACATTTATGCAGAGAGTCAGTATCTGCAGTGTTGGCTCTTCTTTTTCAGGACCTCTGCAATTCGACTGGGCTGCTCTCAATCAACTTCTGGCCCAAATCCTGACTGATAGCAGCCCATTCTTTCATAATCACTTCTTGGAGTTTGTCAGAATTAGTGGGTTTTTGTTTGTCCACCCGCCTCTTGAGGATTGAGCACAAGTTCTCAATGGGCTTAAGATCTGGGGAGTTTCCAGGCCATGGACCCAAAATTTCAACGTTTTGGTCCCTGAGCCACTTAGTTATCACTTTTGCCTTATGCTCCATCGTGCTGGAAAATTCAGACATGCATTGTTCTTCACCAAACTGCTGTTGGATTGTTGGAAGAAGTTGCTGCTGGAGGGTGTTTTGGTACCATTCTTTATTCATGGCTGTGTTTTTGGGCAAAACTGTGAGTGAGCCCACGCCCTTGGATGAGAAGCAACCCCACACATGAATGGTCTCAGGATGCTTTACTGTTGGCATGACACAGGACTGATAGTAGCGCTCACCTTTTCTTCTCCGGACAAGCCTTTTTCCAGATGGCCCAAACAATCAGAAAGAGGCTTCATCCGAGAATATGACTTTGCCCCAGTCCTCAGCAGTCCATTCGCCATACTTTTTGCAGAAGATTAATCTGTCCCTGATGGTTTTTTTTTGGAGAGAGGTGGCTTCTTTGCTGCCCTTCTTGACACCAGGCCATCTTCCAAAGCCACAATATCCTTGCCTGTGAAGCCATTTTTATGCAACGCAATGATGGCTGCACATGTTTCTTTGAAGGTCACCATGGTTAACAATGAAAGAACAATGATTTCAAGCATCACCCTCCTTTTAACATGTCATGTCCGCCATTCTAACCCAATCAGCCTGACATAATGATCTCCAGCCTTGTGCTCGTCAACATTCTCACCTGAGTTAACAAGACGATTACTGAAATGATCTCAGCAGGTCCTTTAATGACAGCAATGAAATGCAGTGGAAAGTTTTTTTCGGGATCAAGTTAATTTTCATGGCAAAGAAGGACTGTGCAATTCATCTGATCACTCTTCATAACATTCTGGAGTATATGCAAATTGCTATTATAAAAACTTAAGCAGCAACTTTTCCAATTTCCAATATTTATGTAATTCTCAAAACTTTTGGCCACGACTGTCCAAAAAACTTTACTAAAATTTCCAGAGACAGATCCTTATTAAATTTTATATTTAATAAGTTCTCACTGTGTGTAGGATGTTGATTTGCAAACATGAATCAGAATGTGCAGAAATGGATCTTTATCCGCTTATTAATCAAGGAACAGCCATATGGAGAGCTGCACTGGGCTGCTGAGGGGCAGAAAGTTTTGCATGCACATTGCCACGAAGATTTAAATTTTTTTTTTTTTTTTAAGATATCAATCAATAAGGTGAATTTAGTTTTTTCATTTTTATATAATTCCATTTTCACAAGTTTACTTTAAAAAAAAAAAAAAGGATTTGTTTATAGTAATGATGTGTTGTTGTGGCTATTCGACATATTCTCTCAACACCTCAGTCAGAACCATGTGGGATTTTCACAATGCCTGATGCTACATGGCATTGCTCATTTTTTAAAATAGGCTTTACAAAGAACAGCATAACTAATAATGGGTAAACCCATCCGTTTATCTGCTGAAACTGTGTTAATGTTTTATTTAGTATTTTACTAGTTTATATGTAGTGTTATCTTTGAGGCTACAAAAATATTATATGACAAATTAATGCATCAGATGTAAAGTTGTTCATATACACATTTTTAAAACTCTCTCAACAAAGAGCATACCAGCTTCACAAATTGAAATAAATAAATGTTTATGTCATATAAATCCATCATTTAATATCATCAGAGATCCCAGGCATGTGTGATCTTACCCTTCAGTAGGGAAGCTGTTGTGGGGGGTGCTAAAGCCCGGTGATGGAGAGTTGGTGACGTAAGTGGCCTCAGGCCATGGTGAGCACTAGAGAAGAAGACTATTTCAGTAATTCACATTCAGTTTAAAATTTAACAGATTATCTTTTCTGCAAATCACTGCAATCAGTTGGGGCCAGTAGTCTTTTCTATGCTAAACCTACACTTTAACACTACACAATTGAACAATGTTGTTAGAAGAGCGAGATCAGTGGTTAACTTTAAGCTAAGACTAGAAAAGAAAAAGGATATCCAACACCAGTCACACACTGTATGGAGGTTTTGCAAGCAGAAAAGCATTTTCAGTTGCATACATCTATCACAGAGCTGCTGCTTCCGGACATCCTTTGTTCCCAGGGCCACACTGTTTAACTAATACTTGTTCAGATGGTCCCTTAACCACTACGTGTCCTTCATAACAGAACTACTATTCATGTACCCTAATCATTGACTCTCATCTCGGTCGTGCATCACTCAGTACATGCAATGCAATTGCTGTATCTCAGTTGCCAATCTTGATTTGCCTGTCCACTGAATATTCATCCTTACCGATGTTAGCGTACCGATATTTTGCACATATTCATCTAATTCTTTATATACATTTACATTGGTCAGAACTCGCTCTTTCAATTATACCTTTACATTTCATACATTAAAGGATCAGAAACCAGTCTCAAAAAAAAAAATCGTCTATATGTCCGTATGTCTGTCTGTCCATCAGCGCGATGTATAGACACAGTATGCGGAAGGCACAGAAATCATGGTAATACATCCTACAAAGTAGCCAAATCAGAAATCAACATGGAACACAGCATGGCTTACTCCAAAATGAGGAACAGTAGCCTATGCAAACTGAACAACAAAAAACCTGCCAAGAGAGGGCCGCCCACCAAAACTCTCAGACTAGGCAAGGAGGGCATTAATCAGAGTGGCAGCACAGAGACCAAAAGGTAACCCTCAAGGAGCTGCAGAGTTCCACAGCAGAGACTGGTGTATCTGTGCATGGGATCACAATAAGTCATACACTCCACAGAGCTGGGCTTTATGGAAGAGTGCCCAGAAAAAAGCTGTTACGTAGTGTTAAAAATAAGAAGACATGTTTTGTGTTTGCCAAAAGACATGTGGGCGACTCCCCAAACGTATGGATTAAGGTGCTCTGGTCAGATGAGACTAAAATTTTACTTTTCGGCCACCAAAGAAAACATTACGTCTAGTGCAAACTCAACACATCCCAAAAACACCATCTCCACAGTGAAACATGGTGGTGGCAGCATCATGCTGTGGGGATGTTTTTCAGCAGCAGGGACTGGAAAACTGATCAGAGTCAAGGGAAAGATGGATGGTGCTAAATACAGGGATATTCTTGAGCAAAACCTGTTCCAGTCTGCCTGTGATTTGAGATTGGGAAGGAGGTTCACCTTCCAGCAGGACAATGACCCGAAACATACTGCTAAATCAACACTCGAGTGAAACATTAAAATGTGTTGGAATGGCCTAGTCAAAGCCCAGACCTCAATCCAATTAAGAATGTGTGGTCAGACTTGAAGACTGCTGTTCACAAGCGGAAACCATCCAACATGAAGGAGCTGGAGTAGTTTTGCCTTGAGGAATAGGCAAAAATCCCAGTGGTAAGGTCATATCATCTTATCCAAAGCAAATGGCAGCTGTAATTACCACAAAACTTGGCTGTACAAATGACCGACTTTAGAGGGTGAATAGTTATGCACGCTGACATTTTCTGTTATTTTGTCCTATTGAAGTTGTTTGATTCACAATAAATAAATAAAAAAAGGAATCACATCTTCAAAGCTGTAGGCATGTTCTGTAAACAGTCCATTTTATTTCCAGGTTGTGCTGCTATTTACAAGCAATAATGTGAAGCACCACTATGAAATAAAATGAGTCGTTAGAGCAAACATAACCACAGCAGTACAAAACGAGTGCCATTAAAATACAAGCACTGAGAGCCCAGTGTTATGCGCTCAAATTGAAATGTTGTGTAAAAGTGATGTTAGAAACAGTCACGTGCTGGATTTAACAATCTACTTTAAAATAAGCTTCTAATAAGCTACTTGTCCAATGTAAACAAACACCTAGACCAAAATATATTAATTAGAAAAGCAAACATGAGTTTAGTTTTAGTGGTATAAAGCCCCATTTACACTGCAGGTCTCGATGCCCAATTCTGATTGCTTATATCTGATTTTTCTTTTTGACTGTCTGTTTACACGTTCTTTCAATTATGACCCATATCCGATTCAAGTGTTTACACTTGCCATACCGTCTGAAACATCACGCATGCAGCGTCACCTCTGCTCGCTCAACATGTTCTCCGCGCTCGCTCGACTCTGCCTCCACGTGCTCGTCAGAAGTCATTCAGAAGCGGTGTGTGGAAGTCTGTGATTGGCTGGTTTTGTGGCAGTATTGTAACACTGGACGAAGTTGAGCGAGCGTACAGGCAGAGTCGAGCGCGCGCGGAGAACATGTTGAGCAAGCAGGGGAGACACTGCACGCGCATAAGAGTGCTTTGCCTGCTCTCAAAATGTTGAACCGCGCGCTCAGAATTGCGGCAGGACTATAATGCCCCATCTGTTTGGGATGAGCAGCGCCTCGGTGTGCCTGATTACGTCATTAAACCGCGAAGAAGTCGCAGTTTTATTGACGTACAGAACGCAATGCCTCAGAAAATCCGATCTGTCTGTTTACACGACAATCACATTAGCACATCTGATTTATATCTCATTTATTTCCACATATGAAGGAGGCCTGAAAAAGATCTCGAAATATCGGAATGCATGCGTTTTTTTTCCTGTTTACACAGACATAGAAAATATCCGATATGGGTCACATATGAGCAAAAAATCGGAATTGGGTCACATTTAACTGACAGTGTAAACATAGCTTAAGTGAATTTTAACAAGTCTTTTTAAGACAAACATAATCTTTACTCAATCTACTTTTTCAATTTCTCATCTGTGATTCACTCTTTGATTACCGAACAGGGAGTCCTGTACAGGAAGTACAGCTTAGCAAAAACAAGTCACAAGATACTCAACCTTACAAAATTATATTTTCTTTGCATTAATAATTAAGGCAGAAAATTCTGCTGTACAGAAAGACAAGCAGACATGTATATGGGCTTAAACCTGAAATAATATTATCACTGATTACATTAAAGCTGATCAGCTTATTTTTAGCTTTAATAAAAATATAACTATTTCTACAAACACTTTTTTACGGTCGAAGACAGGTACTAACGTTTGTGTGTGTGTGTGTGTGTATATGAGTATATATATATATATTCATATGCTCAGCATAAATGAGTACACCCCATGCAATGAAAACATTTAGTTTCCTTTCAGAATCAACATTTCTATGAGATACTATACTACAAAATACTGCCACAAATGTGGGCCATTGATTGCAAACAAGATTTGTTAATTTGCACACACAAAAAAGTGATTTTCCTAACAAATTCCTTCAAAAATTAGTACACCCCAATTATAGTGTTAGGAGAAAAGACACACTTAAGACTACAAAATTCTAATTAACAGGCATTCAACCACAGGTGAGTCTAATGATTCATTTAAGAGGTGTCCAGCAGACAGGTGAATATAAACGGGAATTACTTGACAAAGAAAAGCCCTTGCCATTTCATGCTGTCAGCAATTGCTCCACATGGAAGAGAAATGTCACAAAATCTGAGAAAGGATATCATTTCTTTACACAAAAAAGGTCAGGGCTACAAGATCAGCAAAGCTTTACATATCAGTCAAAATACTGTAGCAAAAGTGATCCAAAAATTTAAGAAAGATGAAAGTGCAACCATCTTACAGAGACGTTCAGACCGTCCACGGAAGTTAACATCTTCTGATGCGAAGGGTGGAAGAAAATCGGCATGCAAGTTCACTGCAGTTAGCTAAAGCAGTAGAAAGCCAAACTGAAGTGACCGTTTCCCGTGACACCATACGGCGCACACTGCAGAGGAATGGCATACATGGGTATCATCCATGAAGGAAGCCTCTCCTAAAGCCCATGCACAAAAAAAAAAAAAAAAAAAAAAACACGCCTAGAATTTGCTAGGGTCCATGCTGAAAAAGATGAAGACTATTGAGACTCTATACTCTGGAGTGATGAGACAAAGATCACTGTAAAACTAATGGTTTCAAAACTGTATGGTGTCGTAAAGGTGAGGATTTCAAAGAAAAATGCATGGTGCCTACAGTAAAACATGGTGGTGGCAGTGTCCTTATGTGGGGCTGCATGAGTGCTGCTGGTGTTGGGGAGCTGCATTTCATTGATGGTATCATGAACTCAACAATGTCCTGCTCTATACTGAAGAAGAAGATGCAGCCATCACTCCGTGCACTTGGTCGTCGTGCACTTTTCCAACACGACAATGATCCAAAACACACATCTAAAGCTACTGTTGCATTTCTGAAGAAGAACAGGGTGAAGGTGATTGAATGGCCAAGTATGTCTCCTGATCTGAACCCAATTGAACACCTGTGGGGAATTCTGAAGCGACAAGTTGAGCATCACTCTCCATCCAGCATCCAGGCTCTAAAAGAGGTCATTCTTGAAGAATGGAAAAAGATAGATGTTGCAATATGTCGCCAACTTGTTCATCCCATGCCTAGAAGACTTAGTGCTGTCCTTAAAAATCATGGTGGTCATACAAAATACTAGATGTTTTGCTTCAACCAATTTGAGTAAAACTTAATATTTTGGGATCCAAGTTAAATTATTAACCTTAATTTCATGTTATGAAGTTAAACAAGTGTTCAATAAAACTCAGCCTTGTGAAAATTTTGGAAATTGTTCTTTTGTTCATTGAGATTGAGCTACTGATTAAATTCGTACTTTTTAAAGGGGGTGTACTAATTTATGCTTAGCACTGTATACTGTATATACACACAGTATATATGGCTATATATGGCTTCAGATAAGTGAATGACGATAGATGGATGGATGGATAAATAAATGGACGCATTTCCTCACACTATAATAACCATTGTTAAAAGTGCTATATAATTAAAATTTAGGTTAAGGGCCAAATTGTGATAACCAAATGACTGGGTTAAAGCATCTTCAAAATGGCAGTTATTTCAATGTGTTACAGGTATGAGTGGTTATTAGCTACCAAAAGTTGTCTAGGGAAGGTCAACCGGTGAACTGGTAGCATGGTCATGGGCATCCAAGACTCACTGATAGGTTTAAGAAGCAAAGTCCAGTCTGGCCTACTATACCACCTAAAAAAATATTTCAAAAGCTCGTGCTATGATGGAAAGGTGTTAGAACACCTCTTGTGTATGCGACTGTGTGGTCCCAGACCATTCAAAGTGCCCATGCTGACCTTCATCAACTCCTGTTAGGTGACAGGCAGTTCAGTATAACAGTTGTTAACAGATGTTAATTCAGTTAATCTTCTCAAAATTCAGATGGGAGAAACCCTCATCTATTTTAGTATCATTCAGGGTTTTTAAAAAATTCTAAGTGTTGAAAAATGTAAAAATAAATAAATAAATAAATAAATAAATAAATAAAAGGCATACCTTGACTTTCTTTACTTCATATTATTTTAATGTTTTACTGGTATAAGCTTATTTACACTTGAAATGTTTTCACTTTTTAGACGCATGTTGTAGCTACTGTTATTGCTGTTTGTAACAGTATTAGTTGCAGGCCTAGAATAGCAGAAATACAGGAGATGCTCTGATGCAATGTCAATGAAATATTGCTGAACAATATTACTCAATTCCCAGGCACAAACCTCAGTAAGGATGGTGGTTTCATATGATGGCTGGTATTTCTCCTTTTCCTGTGGAGCCCTTTTCTCCATCTTTTCTCTGTCAGTCTTCTGCTTTCTGTCAGCACCTTTGGGCTACAAACAAAAGCAAGCTTTAGTACATGAGGATTTTAACTAATGAAAAGTAAATACTTGAACAAGCAACAGGAATAAATATGGTGATGTTACAAAACATGTATATCATTGATCCTGTACACTTGGATTGTAATAAATACAAAAGCTTTCCAGATCCACAAATGTTTATACACAATATTCTTTATATGTTAAAAGTACACAAGCGCTACATTCTGTTCTTACTTTAAAAACTTTGATTTGGCAGCTGGCAGAGTGCAGATGCTCCGTGTACTCTCCTGCTTCATTCTCTTTGAATGTGTCAATTTGGATGCGAAATGGCACCCCCTTCTCACCACCATGCTTACGCATTGTGAACTCTGTGCTGATGCAATGAACCTAACAACAAGCAAACAGCTTTTCACTACTACCATGTGTATTGATACAGTCTGTTATATTTGTTCTTGTACAAGACATTAATAAATGAATTAAATAAAACACCTGGATAAACACTGAAGTTCGCTTTGATGTGTCCCATAGGAACTCCACTGTGTTAAGCTGTGTAGGGTTTGCCCTGGGATCAACAATCCCAACAGACATGGGAATATCTGAAAATAATTAACAAAAACACATAATCTATGTGGTAGATTTGATTAAAACAATCAGGTCATCATGAATGTAACATCCTAAAGCTAAAAATTATTAAAAAATAATACTGACCATTAGCGTGCATTTCAGACCCACCAACGTTCATTACTGACATATGGGGAAAATCTACACAACACTCTACAGCTTCTTATGCAAGTAATTTGCTATACACACACTAAAACAAGAGGCAAATGCAGATCATTGTACTCACCAAGGTCCAGGATTCGATCACCTGGTCTGTTCCAGCGCCAGCCTTCTAGCTGCTGGTGCTCGGTGTACTGCAGTCGCCGGTCATGAAAAACCACACGAATTATACTCTGGATTGACACAACCAACACAGGAGAAAGTAAGTAATCACCACAGAGGCACTGTGCTTTATGACACATATAAAAGCAAACTCATACCTTCACCATTTTGCCTGTGATCTCTGGAAGCTCACCCATTTTCCGATTGTCCAGCATTCGAATTTCATAAGACTGCCCTGCACATACAATGTTAGGCATATTTGTATATATTTCCTCAATAACTGAGAGATTATTTTATTATCAAAACAGTCCTAATTGCAGACCTACTGATCATGCCAACTAACCACTACAGCCCTATGCCAGGCCATGTAATCACACTGGAGGGGTAAAGATCTTGTAATGCAGTAGTTCAGTTGAATAAACAGACCTTGGTTGAGGTAGGTGAGCGTCTCATCATGTAATTTGACAGCTGGTGACGTGGCAGCGCAAAGAACATACTGGAAGGGAAGGATCTTGTTTTCGTTATCAGGTGGTAGATTGGACTCTTCCTGCTTAAAAATGGGAAGTGCCAGCACATCACTGTAAAGTTTGGAAAAGGAAAAGGGAGAGATAATAAAGGACAAAGTTTGATGAAAGTCTAGAACACAGAATATGCTATTGTTTTACTGCTTATCAAATGTCTTTTGTGTCTCTGATGATTTTCAGAAAAAGTTTCTGGACTATGCGTATGGTGTTCGGAGACGTAGCTCTTGCTGCAAAAATGTCAACTATACAGTACCTCATACTGTAGGCTCCAGCTCCAAGCTCCTGGCCAATTCCAGACAGACTGGCATCAAAATCCTGCACCAGCCCGGACTCGATCACCTCATCAGCGAGGGGCAGTTTCAGTGCCCAGGCCATGATGAGGGGCTTATTTAGCTTGCAATGACCAAAATTAACAAAAGTGCCCTAGACACCTAGAGCAGAATCACACGCACCTGTCAAACAGAATACATTATTTTCATGATATCCTTGAGAGCACTTAAGAAGAGAAACGATATAAATCATACAGGTTATCATCCGTAATTTGAAAGTTAAGTACACGATACGAACATCAGCACAATCTACAATAATTAAATCTACAATCATTTAAAAACTAAGTGACTTTAAACTTTTCTTTATGTAATTACATGTGCGAGGCTAAAGAGAACCTGGTGATGGTAACAAATACTTTCTCCATACACAAATCAGTCTGGTTCCCAACTTCACTAAGTGCTCACGACAATTAAACACGAGGAGCAGGCATAACAGTTTAAGTACATACTTGCGTGACGCTCGCTTTATTCGACTCAGGGGTACGATAAAGTTAATTGCGATGCTTCGGACCCCTCTTCACGCCATGTTTTAATCCGCCGTCTGAAACAACTAGCTGGGGTCTAAAGGAGAAACTGTTACCGTAAGTTATATTAAACAGGTCCTGGTAGCTGGAAAATGTAATGAAGATTTATTTATCAGGGAAAAAATGGAGATTGAACAGACCAATTCATAAAAAAGTACATTTACAAGACCGACATGTTTGTTTATTTCTTCTGTTCACTAGCGTTAGTAAGGTAAAATCCTCAGACGTTTTCTTCGTCGATTGCATAAGGTTTAGTAGGCTGTAGCACTTCATTGCCCCCTATCGCTTTGGTGACACATTTTCTTTCTATTTTCCTTACGTTCATCATGTGATTTACATGTATGTCATTTGACAGACGCTCTTGCCCAGAGAGACTTTAAGTCACAAATATATTAAGTATCTTAATAAATACATTTGTTGTCAGATGTTCTCATACACTCACGAGGAACATGAATGTGACTGCATTATTGGGCATGCATTTGATTGATTTATTTATTTTTAACTAACCTATTACAGCAAAAACTGTCATACTAACCCATAAGTGACTGTCATATGCATTTCGCTCATTGTACAAAAATGGAAAATGCTGTCACTTAGTCATATCATTTAAATTAACATAACAGACACATTCCTTGTATATATTCAGAAAATATAGTACAGTGGAACCTTGGATTGCGAGCATTCGTTCAGGGAGGTGCTTCTATATTAAAACAGTTGTATATGAAAGCATTTTTTTCTCATAAGAAATAATGGAAAATCAGATGATTCATTCCACAACCCAAAAATATTCATATAAAAATAATTATTACAAAATGTAAAGTAAAAAAATAATAATAACCTGCACTTTACCTTTGAAGTGAATTCAGACTGAGCAGTGTTTCCATTAATGTGTGTGTGTATATGTGTGTTTGTGTGCGCAACAGAAACACTGCTCTGTCTGAATTCATTTCAAAGGTAAAGTGCAGGTTATTATTATTATTTTTTACTTTTCTTGTTAAATTCTTTAACAAGAAAACCTCTCTAATGACACTTGCATGCACGCACAAACGAAATAACTGCTGTAAAGTAAAGATAAAACAAATGAACCTGCACTTTACCTGCACTTTAAGAACAGAGCAGTGTTTCCGTGTGTGTGTGTGTGTGTGTGTGCGTGTGTGTGTGCGTGTGTGTGTGAAGGCGACAGGAGAGAAGAGAGGGGGCTGTGTAGGAAGATTTTCTGTGTAGGAAGATTTTCACAAACACACACACACACACACACACACACACACACAAACTAACGGTAAAATAATGACACTCACGTAGGGCTGGGCGATATGGCTGAAAACTGTATTACGATATCAGTGTTTCATATCGGTCGATATTGATAATAATTGATATTTTTTATGACCCATTTAAAATAAGAACCAGGAGAAAAATATGTTACATTTAAACATTTTTATTTTAAACCTAACCTTCCTCTGATCATAATCCCCTCAGTTATTAAGACAGAAATGTCAACAATCATGGAAAACTCAAATAATTAAAATGTAAACATAAGTCTAAAGTCACAATGAACACTTAACAATTATCTCTTAACATTTAAGGTGCAAAATGAAAGAAAATGTAAGAAATGCTTAATAAAGTGTAATAAAATAGTGCAAAGTGTTAAATAAAAACAGAGAAACCTGAGAATTTAGTTTAGTATAAGCTTTTTATAACCTGTCTTCTCAACAGTGCTAAGCGGAAACATGTCTTTGGCTATATGATATGCCACTGCCTCCGTTATATCTTTGTACCGTTTAGATTCTTTGTCATAAGGCACTGATGCAGAGTATCTCTCCATGGTGGTCTGCTGCTAAAGATGTTGTTGGTTGAATACGGCTGTGCTCCTTGGCGGGGACGACGATCTTGCATAATTTGCAGACGACATTGGTCTGACAACGGTCAGACTTATAATATCCAAAAAACTTCCATACTGGCGGAGCTGACTTTTCCTCTTTTATTTACAATTTCCTCGCTCGCTGCGGCACTCATTTTCTGCTTATGAAGAGGAATCCAGCAGACGAGCACGAGACAACAATATGGCGCAACCAAACATGATACTGTTACATGATTGGTTGTTAGCGTATCACTCCCTACGTTGCTAGGTTACCAGAGAGCGAGTGCCTTTGTTAATGCTATCAAACTTGTTTCGCAACCTCTGTTTTCTTCCGATAGAGAATAAAACATATCGAACGTTTTATCGAACACATTTTTTATTGATATCGATCACGTGCCTATCGCGATACATATCGTTATCGTTTTATCACCCAGCCCTACACTCACGCGCACGCGCACACACACACATACACACACTCACAACAGAATCACTGCTTTCTGACAGACTATAAAAACTGTATCTTTAACAAGAAACCTCTCTAATGACACTTGCTTTTGCTTTACACAATCGCACAAACATGGTCACAATTTTATAATAAACAGTACACGAGCATGGATGTTGACTTCATACGCACTGAGACTGAGCATGGGAGACAATTACCCATAATCCCCGCGAGAGAGAAGAACCAATGGCTCAGTTGTGATCATGTGACACTCGGCAGACAAAGCGCATGCGCATGCTACTCGTATATCAAGAACTTGCTCGTTTATGCAATTGCGAGATTTTATAAGATCTCCCCCTGCTAGACTGACGGCACTAAAGAGGTAAAAATGTTTTGTGGACTCTCTATTATTTTTGGTAAGTATTTTTTAGTTTCTTTTTATTTATTTAATAACATGTATTTCAATTAACTAACAGGTATTTTAGACAGTTAGCACTATATACATGAGGCCCGTGTGTTATCGCGAATCATTATACTGAGGCATCCTGACATCACTGAGGTGAGCTTGGCTAACATTAGGTACATTGTACAGAAGTTAGGGAGCTAAACATTAATAACCGCATCTACTTTTTCCCCCGCTTTACCCTGACTTTTGCCCAGCAACAATGTCCTGCTCCACACCAGCACACACGGCCGTGCAAGTGCTCAACTAACGAAACTTAGAAGTGTTTAACAGTTAAGAAGTAGTGGCGCTTCAGTACTTGGTGAGTTAAAAGATAAAAAATGTCCGTGTTAGTTTTGCTTCAGAATCGCTAATGCTCATCTACGAGTGTTATATCGGTTACCTTATCTGTATGAAAAACTATTTTGGGTAAATACCAGGTTAATTTAAAACATAATTACAAAACATGTAATTACTCCTAAGAATGACAAAGTAAAATGCTTTTAAATATGAAATAATATGTAGCTTTAACACATCATTAGAAGTCCAGAAACAGTATTTTACACTCTCTGGTGGTATATAGCCTTATTAATATCTTATACTTTTTATCATAACTAGACCTTCAGTAAAATGTATCATCTTTGTCTTTACAAGACTGTTCTTGTTCTCTTTAACCAGAGCTCTGCTGTGAAGGATTGGGATCACAGGGGTCACAGATGGCCATTTGGAGCACTATATATGTGTGAGCAGGCTGACTGCTTGTGGGTCAGTTATGCAGCAAAGTCCGATGTGCATTAAATTGAGTCAGGGGTGCAAAGCAGAACTCCAGCCCTTGACCCGCAGAGCAGGTACCAGGTGTTGTTGTTGTAATAATTAAAAAAAAATTTTATTGCCCCCCTGTGTGTACTAATGTGGTGATTTTCGAAATTGGCATTCAATTGGTTAATTAAAAAATAATAACAATATTAATCTGTTCATTAATCTGATTCTGTTAGTCTTGACTGGCACCGTTAAGTTATGTTCGCTCCGCATCTCCCCAGAGAGGCAAAGCTTTTAAACAGACATGATAGGATAGAGAGAAAGCGACCAGGTGGAGTAAAAAGGAAAAGGGCATGCAAAAAGAAAGCACTTCAAGAAGAAGCAGCGAAAGGTTGCGCAATTTCAGATTTATTCAGGGCTTCAAGTGCAGTTTTCATTCTAATGTTTTTTCTTTTTTGCATGTTTAATTTGACCTGCAAATAAATATTAGATGTAACGCCATACTATCACCACTTCAAATACTATATGCTAAAAGAAATTATTATTTATTGTAAGGTTACATGAGTATTTTATCAGGCACAAAATATCACATTCTTTTATACAGGTAGGAAGGGAGCAGGGAGACAGGAGCTATAGTACAGATATGGACATAAAATGAGTCATAAAGTCTGATTTTCCACTCTGATTTTTTCTAAAAATACTTTTTCATAATGTAGTCATTATTCTTCTAATTTTTACCATTTAGAAAATTATGTCTGCTCATTTGTGAGGTTTAAAACTTTTTTTCCTCTTATTTTCAAATTAAGGTCTCCACTTAATATTAACTAGACAGTCAGGACTTGGGTCTTAACTAGACAGTCAGCCTAGCACTAACTCTGGTGCAGTGATCACGCATCAGATTCAGCCAGGGACAGGGAGAAATAAAAAAAATTACACAAAACTGTTCATCTCACCAATATATGCACCTGTAAGAAGAAAAACATGAGAAACTGATTATTCTTTTAATAGTATTTGTTATATGATTTTTTCCAGAGCTGTATAGAGAGAAAAAATAAGGCTGTCTGTGGTTTAAAAATTTTTGGGGGTGAGTAGGATGGCCTGGGTTGATGTGGGATTTCCTGGCCCGAAATTGTGTCCCAGTCCGGCCCGAGGTGGTAGAAGTATAATACAACAAATTGTCTTTTAATTATTAGATTGGTTATGTTCTGCCTATCTGATTTAGTCCAGTGATTTGATTAGTACCATGCTTGTTGAGATGCTGCAGATATTTTTGCATTTGAGCAACGAAACATTTAACAACAACAACAAAAAAAACATTTAATAAGTCAGGGGGAAATGTAATCCAGTTGAAACGATAATTGGATTTTTGTTGAAAATTAAAAATAAAATATCTGTGACGTGCCGTCTGCTATGTACCCTAGTATGGTACTATAGAGCACTAAGGAGTTATGGTAACCCCCAAAGGTTAATACATAATGCTTTCATTAATAACATGTGTAATGGAAAATCACATTTTAATTATGTATTAATTTGTAATTGTGCCATGTAGACTACAGAAGCTTTAAACTTGTTTGCCGAAACTTAGAAACACAAGGCAGAGAATAGTACAGAAACAACCTGATTGTAATTGTCCCTGAATAAATGATGAGGTATGGACATCTGGTCTGGGTCAGATAAAGAGTTGTGAGTTTGAATGTAGGAACGGGGCATTGATTATGTTAGCAGAGATGTTTGTGTATAAAATGGGAGAGCTAAGAGAAAGAGATCTCCATGCTTTCTCCATGCTGCAATTGTTTGCCTTATGTGACTGGTCCTTCTGCAGAAGTTTGAAATAAAACCTTTGTGACTTTGCCCTTACCCAATGTATGAATTACTTTGTCTTTATAATATTTACAGAATTTCCACCACACATGGTACTTATTGGGTACAACAGGTGTCTAATATCGTACTGCCTGTGCTATACATTACAAAGAGTATGTACTGTACTTGCATATCTAATATGGTACAGTAGAGTACAGTGCCAGTCAAACGTTTGTTCTGGAATAGTTCTTGCAAGAACAGTATTTGTCAAGTGCATTTGCAAAACCCATCAATCACCATGATGAAACTGGCTGTCATGAAGACCATTCCAGTAAATCAAGATCAAAACGTACCTCCTCTGTAAGGAGACGTTAATTCAGAGATACCAGCCTCAGAAACCACTATTTAATAGCACCTTAGTTTAGAGATCTTATGAAGGGTTTTGCAGTTGAAACGATTTTTGGATTTTTGTAGAAAATTAAAATGGAACATCTGTGATAGTTAAGGACACCGTTGCAGAAAAGCGGGTAGGTGAAAGAGGCTACATTTAAAGCATAATGTCACAGCTGGAGATTTTAATATTTAATATAGTTACAGCTGCTGTGCGTGCATAAATAGCACAGAGCTCCTCTCAGATTGGGCACGAACTAATGTCAAACGTGGACGTGCTGCGTGCATATTGAACCTACAAAGCAAGTCCGGACCCCGACCACACCTCAAATGAGCAATTCAATAATACAGTATAATAAAGTGTATGTATCTTACCTTAAAAAGAAAACGTGTAATATCCATCAATAAACTGTTAGTTTTGGAGTCCATTATGAGATCGTTACGGCGATCCTGGCCCTAGTTTACGGTTAAACGTCATAGAAGTCGTGTTCGTCGTTGTTATGGCAACGGAAAAAAGCAAGACGGCGCCGTTGTCTGTCAGGGTACATCCTAAGCTGCGAGGACGTAACTGTCTGCTTAAATCGTAACTAGTCTCCGTCTAGCGAGTACACACAGTTAGCGAGCTAATTGAATTCAGACTAGGCTGCTGTGTTTTTTCACTGTGTTTGGGACCGTTAGCGTTTCGCATCTTTTTCGCGCTTAATTTTGTTATTGTAAATGAAGAAGTGCAAGAAGCGCGCGGACGACACCGTCACGACGTTCGTGTGTTTTCCGTGCGAGTCATGTGACACCCAATCAGCTGCACACTTTCTGTCCTTCTGGGTCAGCAGGTGAAATTCTGTCCTTTTATGAAGGGTTTTACAGAGCATAAGAAGCAGACACATCTCAATACTGCTCAATCAGTAATATTGATACTCAATATTAATTGTTCAAAAGAGGAAATTGCATATTTTGGATGCCTTCAGCATTGTTTTTACAGTGTAGAAAGAAATATAAATCATAAAAGACCATGGAATTAGAAGGTGTGTCCAAACATTTGACTGGTAGTAACAAGTCATGTGGCAAACACTGTAGTACTAACACAGTACCACTGAAATGCTGCAGTACCTATCATGGTAATCTAAAAACTCAGAACGTGTCTGAAGTAGTTTACCATAGTAAAATTTCTTACAGGGCAAACAAGGTCATTATCATTCTTCCAGTGTATGTAAACACAGTAGAACTAAAAGTAACAAGCTGAAACGTAGCTTTTACATGCTATTTCAACACAACCCAAAAACACTATGTTTAAATGTAAACATTACACCCCACCGTCAATGAATGATGAAGGCTAACACACGATAAACTCAATAAAAATGACTGTCTTTAGATTCCTCAGTTTTTAATGGTAGTGCTAAACCACTATGAATGTAATATACATTTGGCCAATGATGGCTATTGTATGGCCCAACAACATCTTTCAGCACGTTGATTGGTGGAAGTGACACAAATTGCGACTAAGCAAGCACAGCTGGCAGAACTACGTACAAAGCTATGTTGTAGTTCGCCAATGTTGCTGCTAGGAAAGTAAAGAAATGTATCCAGTAGATTAATGACATGAATCCATAGTCTGTGGAAGCCAGTTCTTAAAAGGTTCACTATTGAATCAGTTCTGTACCAGCACTAGCACCAGCCATGAACTAGCAGCTGTTTAACGTTAATGAAAATTAAGAGATTGGTAAAGACCAAACTCTTTCCATTTTAAAGTCCTCAGGAATCTCCTTCAATCAAGGCATGGCACAATTCCACAAACCTGTATGGTGAAGAGCAGACATTTATATTGAATACCAATATGATATTGAAGTTTATTGCAGCATTTCATTCGAGTGTCCTTTAGTGTACTCCCTACTTGCATACGGGAACTTCCTCTGACAAAATTCCCCATTTGGAATACCCTGCAAATTCACCAATGCAATCATAACTTTCTTCATGCATTACCATGGCAACGTAAGCACCTCAAATACCTGCTGCTGCTACTGTGAAGTGTGCACTATCGAAACAAAATATTAAATGTATTTTGAAACAAACATGACATTTCAAAATGTATGTCATCCTTGATAAAGCCTCATTAATTAAATTAATTCCATGTCTCCATGGGGTTAATTTTTGAGTTACAGCAAGACACAATGACTTGTGTCTAAATTGTTTGTTCACCTCTGGCAAAATTATGAACCATTGTTTACTTGTTTCCAACACTGCACACAATTTTTTACTAATACAATGTAATTTTATTTGTATAGCAGTTTTAATCACTCATTGTCACAACGCAGCTTTATGATTTTTTTTAATGGAAATAAATTTGAAGAAAATAAGGAAAAAAGTATAAAATATAATTATTAGTATCTAATCAGCTGTGCTCCCCATGGTTTGAATCTTGATTGAAAGTTGATTATGCTCTGCAGTCAATTTCACTGGGAAATACTGTATAAGCCAAAAGGGAACATAGCCCATGTTCCTGAAATATGGGAGTGCATGCTAAACTAAAACCTCTATTCAGTTACCCATTTAAATTAACTTGTATGACTAGAGATAAAAATAATTAATTTTGTAGAATAATTTTTAGACAAAGATCAGATTTCTACAGAAACACAGCAAGTTGTAGTAGCACTGTCCATTTAAGACCACACAGAAAAGAGAGTATTAATAAATAAACCAAGGTTTTTAAAACCAAATGTTTACATACAGTACAGACCTAAAGTTTGGACACACCTTCTCATTCAAAGAGGTTGAATATGGATTATGGCAAGAAAAAAGCAGCTGAATGAAGAAAAAACGAGTGGCCATCATTACTTTAAGAAATGAAGGTCAGTCAGTCCGAAAAATTGGGAAAACTTTGAAAGTGTCCCCAAGTGCAGTCACAAAAACCATCAAGCGCTACAAAGAAACTGGCTCACATGTGGACCGCCCCAGGAAAGGAAGACCAAGAGTCACCTCTGCTGCGGAGGATAAGTTCATCCGAATCACCAGCCTCAGAAATCGCAGGTTAACAGCAGCTCAGATCAGAGAGCTGGTCAATGCCACACAGAGTTCTAGCAGCAGACACGTCTCTAGAACAACTGTTAAGAGGAGACTGTGTGAATCAGGCCTTCATGGTAGAATATCTGCTAGGAAACCACTGCTAAGGACAGGCAACAAGCAGAAGAGACTTGTTTGGGCTAAAGAACACAAAGGAAACTCTTTGAATGAGAAGGTGTGTCCAAACTTTTGGTCTGTACTGTACATGTGAGTGAAATCTCTTCTGCCATGTAAAACTGAAATCAGAAAAGGCAGTTCACTATAGAGGTCCAACAGGTGAGGAACAGATTTGAGTTGCCTGTCCTATACCCTAACCCACATTTGCATTACAAATAGCACTTTGTTGAATACAAAGACTTACCATGTCTCTAAATTAAGAGTAAATGTAGTCTTTTAGGGTATTCAGTGAAAAGCTAGAATTTTTTTTTTTTTTTATACTTTCTAGCTTTTCGGTATTTAAATTAATAGACACCAGTATTCATGAACATCTTGCATATTTAACTCCAAGATGGACAGGAAAAGCCCACAATGCTATGACTCTATGGTGTTTCTTTTACATACTACAGAAAAATATGGGATCAACAGAATTTCTTACAAGAGACTAGCTGTAGAAGTCCAGAAAGAGACACAAAGCTAAAACAATGCATTTAATGTCACAGTCCTAACAAACATACATTTCTGAAAATTACATTTCTGAATGTCAGTTTTGTTCTAAATGTCAGAGACTTGGTCATACACAATCGACAAGAATTCAATCTTATCTGCAAATTCAATGGCACAAAGAAATAAATTGGGTAAAAAATTACATCAAATATGATGTATTCACACACAAAAAAAAGCAAATACAGTATGTTTAAGGAGATTCTGTCAGTACTATATTAACGTTATGAAAACCTGTACAATTTGTTTTGCAGTTGTGTTGTTGATTCAAATGGCAAGTTCACATGCATATTTAACAAAAGCATGACCGAATCCCATCATGATTTGTGCCATACTGACCTGCAAGGCCAATGCTTTTAATGTGAAAACCAACCTAGAATCTCCCAAACATTTTTCACAAAACAGTCATCTTTAACATCTTACAATACAAAAGAACAATTTATATCCATGCATATATCTCATTGTCCTTCCTGGCTTGTAATGTACACTACTGCACTTGGAACACATTGATCTTGCTGGTATTCTTCAATGTCTGTCTGCGGTTACAAAACCAAACTCGTACAACTTCCCGGTCATAATTTAGTTCCTTGGCAATTTCTGTGATCTCCTGCCCAGTTGGAAGTGCATTTTTCTCAAAATAGCTGTTCAGGACCTCAATGGCTTGTGGTGTGAAACTGGTGCGCCGTTTGCGTTTCTTGGATGGCTCACCTCCCACAAACTCCATTAGATTTTGCTGGCCCTTCTGGTTCCAGAGCTCTGCTTCAGCAAGCCAACGCTCTAGAACTGGTTTTAGCTTCTGGGCACTCTTAGGTGTTATATCAAGCTTCTCAAACCTGAAATAAAAATTTTAAGATGCTTTAAATGTTTGTATGTACTTTGTAATTAATATACTGAAAAAGAATAAGTAGAATGAAAGGGAGCAACAAATCAAGATAGGAAACAAACTGACCTGCAGATCGCAGACTGGCTATAAGCCGGCCCCTCAGTAGCTGTAAGCGCTTGTCCCACTTGTGTTTGTGTCAACCCAAGTGAAAGCCGTCGAATTTTAAAATTCTTGGCAAATTCACGGATCTCCTCCAAATTAATGCCCTCTTCTTCAGTCACCCCAGACTGTGGTTCTAAATAACAGGATGGAAAGGTTTCAACAATTTGGAAACTGTTATCACAGAGATGTAATCACAAAATTGTCGAGAATACCTGCATATGCTGAAGCTTCAAGATTTCCTTTTACTGGAAGGAGCCTAGTTCAAACATGTGTATATATATATTTTTATTATTATTATTATTATTATTATTATTATTATTATTATTATTATTATTTATAAAATTTTATTCAAAAATTGAAACTCTCTTATACTCTAAATTCATAATATGTAAAGAGAAATACAGTGGAACCTTGGATTTTAAATGAAATAATTCATTCCGGAAGCCAAATCGAATTTTCCCATAAAAAAAAAAAAAAATGAAAACTCAAATTACTCGTTCCACAGCCCCAAAAGACAAGACGATTTTCACATGCACAGTCCATGATGCACTCGTAAATTTTAAATATTTGCATTTGTGAAACGTATATTATGAATATATATTAATTTTGTGCACGAGTGTTTTTTTTGTGAATATATTTTTTTCGTGCACGTGAAAATTTGGTTTTGCGCATATGAAATGGATTTTACGCACGTCAAGTGGGATACGCATGTGAATTATTTTTGAGATGGATCTGCTTTCATACTTCCCTCGCCTCGTCTTACACAGTAAAACTCCTCCTCCCTCCCCCACCTCGCTTTTTTAGTTTCACAACACACACTCAACAGAAACACTGTTTTAACGGGAAAAAAAAAAGAAATGTCTTTAATAACACTTGTGTGAGCGCATACTAATGGAAAAGTAAAAAAAACAAAAAAAACAAATGAACCAGCACTTTACCTTAAAGAATTGCGACGGAGCAGAGTTTCTGTGTAGAGCAGAGAGTGTGTGTCTGTATGCGTGTGTGAAGCCGGGGAGGGGGTGTAAAGGCGAGAGTGTGTGTGTGTCGGTGTCAAATTACATGCGCATACACACATACGAGACATGCTGAAAGAGAGGGAGATGTTGATTAAACCAGTAAGAGATGAGCACTAAGACCCAGCAGGGGAGACGATTACCCACAATTCCACAGCAAAAGAGAAAAATCATTGGCTCAGTTGTGATGACGTGACGCTCTGTGTCGAAACAAGAAGCGCATGTGTGATACTCGGCACTCGTAAACCAAGACTTTTTCAAGTCAAAATTTATGAAAATTACTCGCAATCAGAGATTTCACTGTACATCAAACCTTTTGTTGCTCTAATTTCAATGAAAACAGCTTAGAGGTACGTAATGAAAATCTAAAATCCATTCTCAAAATATTAAAAATTTATAATATAGAAATGTTCAACTTCTGAAAAGTATGTCACTTGTGTACTCAATACTATGGTCCCTGAGCAGATGAACACCCCGCCTCAGGTTAGGCAGTTTAAGTGAGGTTTAATGTCCATTTCATTTACATGTTTCTCAATTTTATAATTTTCTTTGTGTAAAAAAAACAATCAGTGTTGGAAATTGGTAATATTAGTAATATTTTGGGGTGGCTAAAATGGATTATCATTTACATTATTTCCTATGAGAAAAAGTATTAATGATATCTTAAGAACTCTCCCCCGGAACAGTACTGTACTTGGTTGGGGCTCCTTTAGCATAAATTGCTGCATCAGTATGCGTGGCATGAAGATGATCAGCCTGTGGCACTGATGGCCCATTACTGAAGACCAGGTTGTTTAAATAGCAACCATCAGCTTATTGCTGAATCAGTCAGGTTATTCTAATAGTCCTCTTGAAAAAAAACCTCTACAGGTTTCAGGCAGGTCAGGTGCATTAGCTGGCCAATAAAGCAAAGTAACACAAGAGTCAACAAACCAGTTAGTTGTAGCTCTAGTTGTAAAAGTGCCCCAAAATCCCTGGGAGACTGCTGCGTTGACTTTGGACTTAATAGAACACAGTGGACCAACACCAAGAGAAGACATGGCACCCAACATAACAGACCATCATAAAAGTCATAAGAGAAACTTCACACCAGACTTCTCCACTCTTGCTTCAGACTCTGGAACCTTGATTTTTAAATGAAATGCAAAATTGACTTTTATTTGAAAAGAAGACTTTATACACTAAGCAACGGTCCAGATCTTTTTTTTCTCTAGCCTGGGTAAGATGCTTCTGATGTTACTTCTGGTTTTAGAGCGGCGACATAGTAGCAATGTACCAGTTGTAGCCCATTTCCTTAAGCTTTTGATGAACGGATTACAGCCTCACTCCACTTCTTGTGAAGGTTTCCCATGGTCTTAAAACTGCTTTACTCAACAATCTTCATACTGCAATGGTCATTCCTGTTGCTTTACAATATTTTCTTCCTGCATTTTCCCTTCCAGTCAAATTTTCATGAATATGCTTTAATACATCTCTCTGGGAACACCTAGTCCTTTCAGCAATTACCTTCTTTGGCTTATCCTTCTTGTGAACGTGTTGATGATTGTCTTCTGGACAATTGTCAAATCAGCAGTCTTCCCCATGATTTTGGTTGCATGTACTGAACTAATATTTTGAGATACTGCATTTATTTATGAGCTGTAATCTATAATCATTGAAATTATGAGGCTTTAAAAACTTTACTTGTACAAGTGTAATGTAAATGTATATAATGTATACATCATGTATAATGAGTTTAAAATATGGTTTCACTTTTTGAATTAAATGACAAAAACAACTTCTGTGATATTCTAATTTTTAAGATGCATTATAGTCAAGGGTCTGTAATCAACTGACTAAACCTTCTCCAATAACTGATCCTTTACCCATCATCTTCTATAGTCAAGATCATTAGATTATTACTACAGGAATATTCATCAGTTATAAGGATCTATACATTTCAGCATCCAAAAGACAACAAGTTAAAAAATATACAGTATATAAAAGCACTACGTGCAGTAAAGACAGACACAGAAATCCACAAAAAAATGCTAGCGGTACACACACTGCTGTGACTTGCTCATGGAACAATGTGCCTTGCTGTGACTGGCTCAATGAGCTGCACACTGATGTAGTTGATCTCTCCTGATTAAAAACAGAATGAATTTTTATAGATACAGTGTCACACAACTGCTTCAATCACTCATTGATGATATGAAACAGCTGTGTTTAAATTATTATAGCATGTGTAATGTTTAAAACCTTTTAACCTTTTATACAAGCTTTTTAAGCTCCCTTTTACAAGGCACAAATGTCTATCTAGAACTATTATTTTCCCCCCATCTTTTATAACTAGAGCCCCTTTGCTGAGACTTGTGTTATATACTGTATATCTAAATATAAAGCTATGTTCAGATTTCTTTTTTTTAAAAGTTGTTTTGTGACAATTTGTATTTTTTTAAACTGCAACATAAAGAAAATAAACCGATGTTAAATTGAAAGAAATGGTATTCAAAAAAAGGGATGTTTAATAACTGTCTGGGAATAGCTGAAAGACTAAACTTTGGTTAAAAAAAAAAAAAAAAAAAAAAGGGTGCATGCATACTGTTGACGAGTTGGCTGACTGTGGGCATTTCTGCACAGGCAACAGGAATCGATGAGGAGGTTGATTTCCCTGTGGAGGGTTGTGGGGCAATCATGACTGGAGACTGGTTTACTGATACAGTGGGAGCCTATAGTGCCGAGCAGAACAGCCACATTAATTTAGTACATATAACTGCTACATGCAACTGAATATTCTGTAATGGAATTGTGCCCACACAAGCAATCACTCAATAGCAGTTTACTGCACCACACCTGTGTGTTGGCCTTGGTGTGTGACAGAGTAGTTTTAGTCAAGACTGTGGAGCTGGTTGATGTAGTGAGAGCAGCAGCACCAGGGTTGCTCCCAATTGTGGCAATGATTTGGCCTTGGGAGTTCAGCAGCAGCTGAGGAGCCATAGTCTGCACCTGAAGACCCTGAGTTGGTGGTGAATGTGTTGTAGACACTCCCGTCAGAGATGCAGGGTTCACCAGCACTGGCAAAGTGCCTATCATCTAAAGATAAGGTAATACACTATATAAAAATTCCACATGCTTATTTCGGTTTCTTTTTTATGCTTATTTGCATGTTTCTCAAGTTTCTGAAATATTTTAGTTAATGAATTCTAATGTACAGTACAATAATGCAAACTGAGTGAGCTACTGCAATGACACTACAAGACTGAAAATTGGGAATGTAATTTGTGAATTAGTGAATCTGTCTTTATAAGAACACACAAGTTCTGGTAAATCCATAACTATTATGTATGATTAAATTACTTGCATATAATCAATGTTATCTCACCTGACCCTGTGCATTAGTGATGATCTGGCTGGTTAGTCCTGCCACATTGGTGTTCGTGATGATGGGAGCTGTAGTCAGAGAACTAATAAACTGTGGCTGAGCACCCAAAGATGCAGCACTGATCTGAGAAACAGACACAATGCATTATAATATCTATTTAATACATGCTAAAATCAATTCAACAGACACTGTGCATCTGAACAATGGAAAATTGTAATCATTCCTTGATCTAAGCAATGCTTATATGCTGTACATCACAGCATATCAGATTTATTACACAAAGAAAAAAAAAAGGTCATACATTAATTGGTGCATCATTAATTTGTGTAGGATCAATTACGCACAATTGCAGGGTTAATGGCGAGGCCTGTGGTCTGAAGTGTTGCAACTGATGCACTGGGCTCAGTAACTTTGTGCATGACTGAAGCTACAGTTGCAGTGCTGGCTGGAGCAGCCTGAGTCTGCTGCATTGACTGTAGTGCAGCTGCTTGGGGCTGCAGCAGTGTCTGTGCAGGTACCTGAAGCTGAGGCTGGACTGAGTTCAGGACAGTGGCAGCTATAGGGATACACAGTACAAATAATTCATGAAAAAACACCAAGTCAAACTATCCAGATCACTGAATTATATTCCAAATAGTCCGGATAAAAATAAATAAATAAATAAATAAATAAATAAATGTAGGGTTTTCATTGGTTCAATGCCTAAAGTAATGCCTTCATTTGCACATGTTATTTCAACCAGATCATTGTTCTTGTCTTACTATTCATGTTGTTTAGCTAGTGTATGTTTAATAAACACATTCCCAAATGGTCATGTTACGTCTCCAAGTTTACTTTCTGATCTGATGAAAGCAAGTTATTTATGCTCTAGACCATCATAGTGGTTCCTACAAAACTGGTGCAAGTCTTCCAGTCTGCTCATTTTCTGGTACAAAGATGTCACCTCATGCTTATCCTTTTACATTTGTTTCTTGCTGGTAAAGATTTAAAAGATGTAGAAAAAGCACTTTCAGAGCCCTGTCCAACTACAAAATATCGCTGATATTTAAACATTACTTATTTAAAAAGAAATAAGTCAAATTTAAAGAATATTTTAATGGTAAATAGGAGTGTTACCATTTTGCATGACTCACTAACACTTCTTTCTTGACAGAAAAAATGGGGAGAATGTCTTCATGACAAAATACCACCAGAAGTCAACTGTATTTTCCCTTCATTTACAGAGTGATGTCAAGTAAACACAGAGGCAAGCAGCATTAAAAATAATCAAAAATACACTTCTTAACTTTAAATAGATTATACTGTTTATACAAGTATTAGCTTTAGATTAATCACCATACAGACATTTGTTTGTAAAATCAAAAACAAAGAAAAAAGAAAATACACGTCACTAACCGAGTTGCTGCCTAGCATGTTGCTCACAAAACCTTAAACATCGATATACATGCCAAAGCTGGAAATTATGTAATTTTAGTCTGCAAATTAACACTTAGAATGGAACATTTAATTCTCTTTTAAGTAGGCTTGTCCATCTGACTTTTGAAACCTATAAAGTCTATCTAAGAAATGATGTTTAAATGTTTTGATACAAATCCTCAGTAAAATGCTGCCTGTTCTATTCATTTGAAATAACCAAATTAACAGAGAAAATCCCCCAGCACTTGTTAAAGGTGAACTGCATTCACTCGGATCACAACATGAAAAGAAAAATGTCCTATACGAAAGTATATAATGCGCATGCATCTCCATGACATTTAATCATATGCTTATATGTTATATTTCTATCTGTAAGTGAAAGAACGTTTTGCTGCCTCTTCATCTTATTAGTTAATGTTAGCTAGCAAAACTGATATCTCTGGCCGTTTCCTGTACTGCAGAGAGGCTCCTGAAAGCTTTTAAGGTGGAATGCATGCTTGCATGCTACTCTGTGCATGATTTAATGTGAATCAATCAAAACACCTTACATCTTACTAAGCCAACTCAGACCATTTTTCTCCTGCATGGCATAAGCTTTACTGATGATTCCATCTTCAAGTACTTGCAAAAACGATTGTGAATTTATACAGCATTATACCTATATTCTTTCTTTCACAAAAAAAGGTATGGAGTGTCATTCTGGTGTGCTGCGGTAGCACTACACTTATGTGGAGCGCTATATACAAGCAATATAATACAAGCATTATATTCAAACAATTACTAATTATATACGACACCTTTCTCTGTCATAGCACTGTTGCAACAGCAAATTAAGCAAATAAGACACGTACCCATGAGCCCTCTGAAAAGGTAAAGATTAGATTTTTGCTGTGCATCATTTTTTACACAAATAATGTAAAAAGAACTGCCCATAAGAAAAACACTAATGAGGATAATCAGGGGAAAAAAAGCTGGTGAGGATAAAGAGCAATAGAAAGGAATGACAAAAGGTCAAGCAGGCTGAGACCAGATTGACCCTGTTCCAGAACAACATGCAAATAAGTGTAAGAGGAGAAGCGCATGAAGCAATGCACCCATCATGACCAGTACCACTATACAAGCCTCTAGCCGCAGTGTTGCACTTAAGGGTCTCTTCTGTTGGTCAGGTCTTGGCTCAGCAACTATCTGAATGAACTGAATGACCAGGTTATCTAATTAATGGATTTTTTCCTTGATGCAACTGGCAAGTAATTCAGAACAATAATGCTAAAATTAATTTAATTAATTAATTAATTAATTAATTAAAGTTCTGAAAAGAGTAGTTCTGGAAACATGAGGAATCCTTTCGAAAAGCTGTGTCACTAAAATCTCTGTGTACTGGCATGATGCAGTTATTAAAGTTTACACATCTAGATGCAAAATATGATAAATGGTATCAATGTTAACAATACCATTTAAAACACCAAGTATGAAACAACAATGACATAACTTCAAAGATCTCCTCTTAAATTATGATATCACAGCACACTTTATGGGAAAGCGTGAGTGAATTAACCAAAGGTACATGGTCAAGTACTTGCAGGTCTAAGCAGCACCTTACCCTGTAGGCCGGCAAAAGGTAGTTTAATGAGACCTCCAGCCTGGCCCCCAGCCCCAAAACCAGGTAGAGTGGCTAGTGTGGTTGCTGGAAGTGTCAGTAAGGCCAGGCCATTTTGTCCACCCACAGAGCCAGCCATATTTAGTGGAATCAGCAGGGGCTGGCTCAGGGTGCTCTGCTGGGCAATCATGCCAGTCATCAGAGTAGCAAGGCCATCTTGGGTCAGAACCTTAAAGGAACATCATAATATAATATTAAAAAGGTAATTTACTTTTTGGCAGGTTTATTTTCTGGTATGTGCATTTTTGTCTCAAGTCTGAGCATACTGCATAAACAATTAATGGTCAATGAACTTGCCCAAGAGCAACAGTGGGGTTCTGTCAGTCCTGAGATTTACTTAACTGTTCAAGCTGTATAGACTAGGTTACCTGTGGACAGCCCTGGATCGTTATAGGCATGCTGGTCTGGGGGTGAGGCAAAGAGAGACTTATAGGAATTGCAACGTTCTGAACAGAGGGGGCTCCAGTCTCATTGGAAACTGTGGAAAATAACAGACATTTAAAACACAAACACAAAGGAGCAGTTACCACTGCATCACAGAAAAAAAGGAATAATATCTGCATGTGTGCAATAGTTTCCCCACCTGTAGGTATATTACTGGATGCTGTTTGTTTATCCTGAGTGATCACCTCTGCTGCCTCTAAAGCTTTTCCTCTCCCCTCTTCTGCTCCTGCCTCAGTTTTCACATGAGGTCCTGGCGAGGGCACAGCTGCATCCACTTCGACCTCTAGAACCCGAATTGTCTCATGACTGGACATGACAATAACCTGAAGTAAAGCAAGTAAAAATTATTAGTGAATGAGAAAATGTGTGTGTTAATAGTATGTATATACTGTTAACACATTTTCACATCAGTCCACTCAAAAATCACAACTGCAAAATTGTTTATATACATGCTTGCATGATGTGACTAAATAGTTAATAATTTTAAAGGTTAAACACGACCATGGACCGTCCGTGTAGTCTGGGGAATGAAGAATATGAGGCAGGTGAAACTGACAGTGTGACAGATTTTTATTTTGCTTTTACTTTTCAGTGCCTTAAATTTCACTCATGCACATGCATGCTTCCTTTGCACGCAAACACAAAAAAGTTGTTCTAAATTCACAAGAACGATGGAGACGGAAAACACAGATGCCAGTGTCAGTAAAATTTCACTGAAGTAACTTAGGTGTTCAGTGAGCACTTGTACTTGAGTACAAAAATTACTCTTTCCACCTCTGATTTTATGTTGCATGTATGTAGCACCTTGGTCCAGGAGTAACATTTCGTTTCATTGTGTAATGAACTGAATATGGTTGAAATTACAATAAAAATCTACTTGACTTGAATATGAAGTGCATCAAGAAACGCAAGAGCTTAGACTTTGATCAATTTACCCCTTGGGCAGTGGCTTTGGTATGTATGGCGGTATGCAAGTGCCCCACTAAATAATATTATTCTGAGCAATTTCACACAAAACAGAGGAAATAAATATTCTGTACAGTATATTATATATTTCACAGCGCATCTCATACTTCTGAATGAGAGAACTTCCCAGTCAGTCCCCTGCCCTGCTACAGGCTAGAATCAGGCCAATAATGAGGTTAACTATCATACACGGTAACATGCAAAAAAAAAAAAAAAAAAAAAAAAGAGTGATTAAAAAAAAAACAATTGGCAAATGTCATCATTCTAAACTTTTTCTTTATTGTCTTTCCTGCACACGCACCTGGCAAAATGCTGCCCTGGGTCGTGAGTGCTGAACAATAAAAAGACAAGCTGATGGAGAGGAGGGCTTTCGCTTTATCCACTCACTGTTTGCTTATACAAGTCAATCTGTCTTATTAATCTGACCTGTAATATATCTACCTTCCACAGACTTTACTTAATTGATTCTCTAATTCAGTACAACTTGACAAATTAAAAAGTATGACCACACTTGCATGGAAGAAGTCCCTCCTGGGATTTAAAATGTCTTTTAGCTAGAACACCACACCTCACCAACTTAATAGAGAATCAGAAATCAGAGATTAGAAAAATTCAACCACAACCTAAAAAAAAAGAAGAAAAAAAAACGTTACGATGTCCGTTTTTCAAGCAACTGATAGCAAAATCTTGGATGATTCTTGTAGCACCTCAAATCGTCAACGTGCGACCTTGATAGTTCCCTCATCTTTTTTTCTAAAGTGTGTTTAACTGTTTGGATTCAGATCTTTTAGAAGAGATGAACACCTCACTTCTTTCTGGGACTTTATTAATCTCTCTGAAAACTGCAGTTGTTAAGCCACATCTGAAAAAGAGCAATCTTGAAAATTCCATATTGAATAACTACAGACCAATATCAAATCTTCCTTTTATAGGCAAGATAATTGAAAAGGTTGTTTTCAAATGGTTCAGGTCATACTTAGAAGGGAGAGATTATTACAGTATGTGAATATAGGAGAGCATAAGTCTAAGAGTTTAGCCTCGTGTTTAGCCTGAATATGCTCCCACTAAGTCAGATAATGAGAAAGAACCAAATTGCCACAGCTATGCTGATACCCAGATTTACCTAGCCCTATCTCCAAATGACCATAGCCCCTTGACTCCCTCTGCCAATGCATTGATGAAATTAACAGTTGGATGTGCCAATACTTTCTTCAGTTAAACAAGGAGAAGACTTTCATTGCATTTGGAAACAAAGATGAAGCTCTGAAGGTGAACTCTAGGGGTCAAACAACTAAAAATCAAATCAAGAATCTTGGGGTGATTCTGGAGGCAGACTTTAGTTTCAGTAGTCATGTCAAAGGAGTAACTAAATCAGCATACTATAATCTCAAAAACATTGCAAGAATTAGATGTTTTGTTTCCAATCAAGAGTTGGAGAAACTTGCCCATGCCTTTATCATCAGCAGGGTTGATTATTGTACGTCTCCTCACCGGCCTTCCCAAGAAGAAGAGCCAGAAAATCTAAGCACATCACCAGTCCTCAGGTCCTTACACTGGCTTCCTGTACCATTTATGATTAAATAAATAAATAAATATTGCAGATATGCTCTCGGAATATAAATCCAACAGACCACTCAGATCATTAGGATCAAGTCAGTTAGAAATACCATAATACAAATACAAACCTTCTTAGAATTCTCTCAGAGAGCTCCTATCTTAGCTTAAAAAGTCCTAGCTGGGAGTCCGAGACAAACAGTGATTTAGGAAACAGTGTTTACTTTCATCAGTACGTTCATTGTTTGGAGAATATTTCTTCTTTCCGCAATTTTGTCCTGTATAGAAACTCTCAAGCCTCTTAAAAGTCCTCCTCTCTACTCTTAATAACTTTTACCTTAGGAGCTGTTTTTAGGGCCAAGATGTTTCATGAATCAATCATTTTTATCTTTACTAAGATTTAGTCCTAAATTTGATGGGAAATTCAAGGAAAATGTTAATTCTAAGACTTCTCTTACAGAGATCCGTACTTTTCTTAGAATTTCATCACTAGGAGCTTTTAGGCTTAAGAAGCTTTGTGATGTGCTAAATCATTAGTCACATTTAAATCTAGACATAAAACTCATTGTTTAGCTGTGCATTTATTGAATGAGTACTGTGCTATGGCCAAACTGCACTGTATTTTATGTTTCTTACATTTCTAACAGTTTTATTTTGATTTTAAATCAAAGTTTTATTGCTATTATTTTCTATTTCATTTTATGATTATTTTCTTGTCTTTTATGTAAAGCACTTTGTATTACCAATGTGTATGAAATGTCATATACAAATAAACTTAACCAATAAAATGACCAGTTTTTTTTCCCCACCAATCAATTTTTTTCTTCCCTGCTGGCACGGGAACACAGGAATTTTACCAGCACTGACTGACTTCATATTTATGGGGTTGAAACCTCCGGTAACACTGAGAAAGGGAGGTACTGTATACAGGCACAAGCTATGATTCTACCTTCATCATGCATGACTGATAAGCTTGTATTTCTAACAATCACAAGTAGATCCTCTCTTTCTTCATACTTCACCATTCACATCTCTGGTCAGAGATTAATCTTGGCTCCTGAATTTGTGTGTCCCATCTCTATTTTCCATGCAAATTCCAATCTGACCTTTAGATTCTTACTGGTGATGAGTGGTTTGCATCTTGCAATATGGCCTCCATATTTCCACTCTCAAAATCTTTTTGCAACAGTGGAATGAGCCCTCCATCCCTGCACCGTGGGCACTGTTCATAATACAAGTAACTAGAGCTTTTCCTTCAATGCTCTCATAACATTTCTATCAATTGCTGCAGTTTTCTTTTTTTTTTTATTACCTGTTTATTGTCTAGATGCCAGTACAAAAATGGTTTCTTTTTCAGGACATTTGAGATTGAGTACTACTTGCTATGTGCAATGCTCATCAGTGTGGGGGGACGTTACTTTTTAAAGTAACTAATTCCATTACAAAACTGTCTTCAAAAAGTAATCAGTTACATTACTGCGTTACTTTCTGATAAAAGTAACTAGTTAGAGTACTTTTCCATTGCAGAAAATGAAAACTCCTTTGTGCTTCCTCATGCATGTTGTTTTAGTCAAGACCTTTATAATTATTCTACCATCACTCAGCAAAATTTGGCCCATAATCTGTTAACTACTAATACCCCTATTTCACCGACGAGGTTTCGCGTGGCCATAAGTACGGTTCACCATGATTCACCGCGAGTTTTGGCGCTGTGATTAGGTTTCCATCTTTCCGTACTTTGTAACACGTTCCATGTAGATGTATCAGGAAATGAAAGCTAAATTATGTTCAGTCATCTCAGCGATGCATGCGTCATCAGGCCAGGCCACCTTCCATTGCTCTGTGGTCAAGTTCTAATGCTCACATACCCATTGTAGGTGCTTTTGGTGGTGCTTCAAGTCAGCATGGGCACCTTGACCTTGCGATTACAGAGATCCATATGCAGCAAGCTAAGATGCATATGACACTTCTATTAGAACCAGCATTAACTTTTTCAGCAATATGAGCTATAGAGGTTCTTCTACTGCATAATTAATTAATAATAATTATAGAAAAAATGCATCACTGCAGATAATTATACAACACACAAACATACAATGTCACAATATAATATGTAATAAATTAAAAGTAGAATAAATTTATTAAATGTAATTATTTAATTAAATTCTATTAAAATAGCGCTTTTAACAATAGTTCTTGTTGAAACAGCAGCTACGCGTCATGCTATGTCTATATTGCGTTAGACCCAAAGTCGAATGCAATGTGCTATGAGGGAATTTCAGTCCTACACCAAAAATCATTCAACAATGTTGACAATGATAAATGTTCTATTTATTCACCTATCAAACTAATACATTTTGGTTTTGCTTTTTCAACCAAAGTGATAAAGGTTAGTAGTACCTACATGGAGACTTGAAATTTTGCCACAACAGCACTCTAGGCTCCCAAGCAGGAAATCTGCATTTGATCCCCCCCATAGCAAAGAAAATCTCTTATTGGTCTCCTAGACAGAAATTAGCTTTCTTTGAGATTTGAATGAGATTCAGGCATTTTCTGCATCTTCTCAAAAAGGTGTCTCAAATGTGGCTCATTGCCTTTAAATCTCAGATAGTTCACAATGTCTTGTCTAAATCAGTGTTTCCCACACAAAGTATACAGTACTTGTAAACTGTGCATTTGGGTTTTCTGATATGCGATATGATCCTTTTTAAAATGTTTGCTTAGGTCATGTGTGTATAGTCAGTTAAAATGAAATAAAATTGAGTTCTTTATATTGAATATATTTAAAAATATTGCACAATCCTGACGCATATACAGTATATTAATTAAAACATAATGCAAAGAATGGCTAAAATGTTTTAGGGTTTAAAGACTAGGTTCTCTGATTTAGTTTTTAGTACTTTTTTTTATATACTTCATCTAACTCTTCACATACGGATAAATGGAGGGGAGGGTTAGTAGGCTGGATCTCTGAAATGAAGATATGTTGATTTGTAGATTGGTAACGACTAGTCAATTACAAAAATGCTTTGTAATAGATAAGTGTTTTATTTAGAAATCTAGTTCCTTCTTTAAACCCAGAAAGCTGTGTTAACTTGCCATTTGGTAAAACTTAACCTCCGGGTTGATTTACCCCAAACCCGCATACCATGAGTATGTCGGTTCCAAAACACCTGAGAAGAGTAAGTTTAATCAACCTCCTACTGAAGTTACCCAGAGTTAATGCGCGTGCACGGTGCATACATAAAGACATTTTCAATGGATCGCCGATTTCACGAGTCAAAATGCAAAATCAAAGTGAAAAAAAAGAGAGCGGCATACTTCACATAGGCGGAGTTGGAGGTTTAAATGCAGCATATGAAGAATTCAAGCCAATAATAATGAAAAAAAGCAAGACGGCTTCATTGGCTAAAGAAAGAGTTGGCTTGGCAAAAAAATAGCAGGCAGAGTAAATGCGCGAGTGTATTAAGTAGCAAATTTGACATCTTCCCTTTTATTATACACTGTAAACCCTAACGCTCAAAGTATTTAAACACATTGAGTACTGTTAACGTAAATAATTGCAATTAGGTAAAATTAATGGACCTTTTTGAGTATTTAGAACTTTTTGATATTTTAAGTAATTGTTATCATACGTAAGACCCGGGATTCGATTCCCAACAACTGCAACAACAATTTTTGATTTGCAACAAGTTCAACAAACTCAAAAATGTATAGTTCCGTTTACTTAAATAAACTTTAAGTAATGATGTTTCCAATTTTAACTGATTACCTAAATTTTTTTTAGTTTTGCCAACTTAATCGGGTTTACGGTGTTTGTAAAAAATGTTTAAGTGCCAGACATACTGTGTGAACGGCTCTACACACAGTTGCCTTTTCCACATGCTATGTACACTGTAATAAGTTACGTCAATTTTTTTTAAGTGTTGATGTTTCCAATTTTAAGTAAACAGAACTATAAATTTTTTAGTTTGTTGAACTTGTTGCAAATCAAATAAATTGTTGCTGCTGTCACCACATCAGACAAGCTGGCCCAGGGATCGAACCTGGGCCGTTCACATGGCAGGCGAAACACTTACCACTGAGCCACCAGTGCTCTAGTTGGTGGAATTTTAAGGTGACAGTTACTGTTACTTACGTACTCACAATTACTTAAAATATCAAAAAGGTCTATTAATTTTACCTAATTGCAATTATTTAAGTTAACAGTACTCAATGTGTTTAATTACTTTGAGCATTAGCAATATGCGGTTTCAATAGATGTGTTAAGTAAATTAATAATCACATAACCTGCTTTCTGGAATACCCCCCTGGTTACAGTATTATTAGACATGCCCCAAGTTAACCAGTGTGGTCTGACATGTTACTTTTTACCTTAAAATAGCAATTTAATGTTACTTCATGATCAGTAAAACCAGTAGTTTTATTATAGAGTGTTCAGCGTTTAACAGTATTTACCAGAACATGTAACTTTAGAGACGTTGGTTAATTATATTCTATAAATAAAGACCAATATGTTTGTTTGTGGAAAGGTTATCTTGGTGATTATATACATTTTACTTTAATTTGGTTCTTTCTAAATGGGGTCATCTGAAGGCAATTGTCTATGGTGTGAAGATACGAGATGTGCAGCACCTGAAACTACGAATACTGGAAGCCTGTGCTGGCATTTCTCCTGAGGTGTTGCTATCAGTGTGTGAAGAGTGGGAGAAGAGAGTTGCATTGACAATCCATCACAATGGGCAGCACATTGAACACATTTTATAAGTGGTCAGAAACTTGTACATAACTCATGAAAGAATAAAGTTACATTAAAACCAAGCACACCATTGTTTTTCTTGTGAAATTCCCAAGAAGTTTGATGTGTCACATGACCCTCTTCCTATTAAAAAAAAAACAAAAGTTGGATCCAAGATGGCCGACTTCCAAATGGCCACCACCCATCTTGAAAAGTTTGCCCCCTCACATATACCAATGTGCCACAAACAGGACGTTAATATCACCAACCATTCCCATTTTATTAAGGTGTATCCATATAAATGGCTCACCCTGTACAATCATGCCACCTCAGGAGACCAAGGATCTCAACAAAGAAAATACAGGAGAATGTTCCGGACCACATCAGGTAAGCACCAGCCCATGAGCAAACTCAAGCCCACCTCTCAACCTTAAGAAAGTTGGGAAAGGAGTAGCTGAATTGTGTTTAGGTAAATCTCAAATGTTTGTTTTTTTTATTGTTCCATTAGATACTAAGCAACTCCAGAGTTGCAGACTTTGGATAAACATCCACCACAAGAGAAGACTGATGTAGCCGGTGAGAAAGAACTTTTACTGGCATTGACCCGTTCCTGTAGCCCTTACACACAGCAAGCAACCAATGGTCCTTTTAAATCTCCTTTTTGACTGATTCTTTTCACTAGAAGATTGTCACAATGCTGTGGCCTTTGTGTAACTCCTGTATGAATCATATTTTGAGTTGATCATTGTGACACTTAATATCTTTGTCAGGTTGGGTGACATTTTGTATCATTTAGTGTCTTGAATTGCCAGATTTTGCTAGTGTCTGTTATATAGTGTGAATTGTAACTTTACACTTTATGCTGTAAATTGAGGATATTTCATATGTTCGATATAACTATAATGTTTCTCATCTGTGTTGCATCTCATTTATATCTGGCTTTAATCTCATTATGATCTTGTATATGGCTCATTTGCTTCTACTTCAAATGCAGTTCCGTGTCTCAGGTCGTGTCTCAGGTCGTGTCTCAGGTCGTGTCTCAGGTCGTGTCTCAGGTCGTGTCTCAGGTCGTGTCTCAGGTCGTGTCTCAGGTCGTGTCTCAGGTCGTGTCTCAGGTCGTGTCTCTTTGTTTCTCCTGAGTGGGGTTTAGGAGAAATAGAAAAGACAAAGTCCAGCTTGTGATGAGAGCTCAATTCAGTCTCATGAGACAAAAAGCTCATTCTGAGCAACAAAATTTTGCTATGGGCCCATACCTTTTTTTTTTTTACTGCTGTTATAAGTAATCATCCACCTGTCCATGTGTTGATGTACTGGATGATGTAATAAAAGATATAAAAGTGTTTAATAGTCATTATCAAGGGCATTGGTGGCTCAGTGATAAGTTTCTCAACCTGCCATGCAGAAAGCCTGGGTTTAATTCCCACCCAATGCCCAAACCCCAGCCACAGGATGCAGTGCCGGTCACAGTCAGGGAGGGCACCTGGCGTAAATCCTGTGTAAACGTAGTTGTGTCCAGAACAGATGGTTCGCTGTGGCGGCCCCTCGACGGTAGCAGCCAAACGACTAACAACTTGCATCATCTTATTACTTACTTAGTATAATGAATGGATGAAATTAAATATTATCAGATATTTCCTTAACTTTAACCAAACAGTTATACAAGGTAAGGCAGTTAGCCATTACCTTTGAATAGATCAGCATTAGTCAGCCCACTGAGTTTAACATATAGCTCTGATAGATGTCATCATTTCATGGTGCGTGTCAGACCATCCACAAACATAAAAGTAAACCGCTCTTTAGAATGAATCAGAATCCTCTGATTCCATCCTCTGAAGTGCGTAGCCATGTATAATTACTAGGAAGGTATGTGTGCAGGTCGCTCTCGACCTTTTCTCCAAAATAGCAATATCAATATATAGGCTGCCTTTCTTGTACTCTTTGGGTGTGTTCTGATCAGCTTGAAGTTTCCTGGGAAGTATACTGAACAGGCAATTCAGCCATGTTAAGCATGATTCTAGAACTGTGAACGGTGCAGGGAACAAGTGAACAATTGGTAGAATTTTCCCAGTATAATTTTTTACAAATTATACACATTGCAATAGTATCTTTTTTATGGTATTAGATTGTTTCAATAAATATTAAATATTTCAAATTTCCACTGTAGCAGCAACAGGTATCTGAGGTGCTCATGTTACCAGAGTAACACACAGAGGAAATGACGTCTGCACTGGTGACGGTTGCGGGGTGTTTGGAATGGTGGAATTCTGTCCAGGGAAGTTCCCATAATCAAAATTTCCCTACACAGGAAGCAGTGAGTAGGGAGCACCCTTTCAAGTTCACTGTGGAATGAAAAGCAGCCTTTTTCTTTTTTTTAGTTTATTGTTGGATTGCAAACCATCTAGGTGTATACTACCACCTGCTGAGAGTGTAAATAGACCAGAATACTTGGGAACAATACTACTAATGTAAAAGGTGGCTAGTGAAGGAGGAGGAGCAGACGCATTTGGGGATGGGATGAATCAAGTGCACTTAGTGTCAAACCCCCCCCCCCCCCCCTATTTATTTCATAATGTCACATTTCACTCACCTCAGATATTCATATACACTGGACAAAACTGAACTGTACTGCAAAAGAACAGCGTCTACATACAGTCATCATTCATCTGTAACAGTAATACCTGCTCGTTGACAGTAAGTGGTGCATCATCTGCGGGAAGCTCTTCTGAATCCATCATTCAGTTTCATGCACAGGATCAGTAGTGAGGCATGATGACTGCAAGGCAACGCTGCTTACAAGCCCACCTGAGGCAAGAAATAAAGCATACACCATGCTTATCCATTTCATGACTTTATGGTTATACTTGTAGTTTTATATGCCAGTTTGTGGAAGGGATGCTTACACCTTATGCATTGTATAAAGTCACGAACATGCTTCTTACAAACTTCTTACATCCTACTGCACATTACTGCTATTTGCACAACTTCACACACACTACAGTTACTTGCTCACTTTACATACATAGGTTACATACTCAGATTTTTCCCCCTTTCCCCTGGTCTTTATTTAATCTGTACAGTCATTGAATGCTGTATACTTACTGTGTATAATGTCTTGTCTGTACAAAAAAAAAAAAAGTACAGAAGAGCTAAGAACTAAGAGCTACAACCAGCCAGAATCAAATTCCTTGTGTGTTAACTTACAAGGAGACCTGATTCTGATTCAAAATCCCCAAACACTTTGTTTCAGACATGAATAATGAAGGCCACTTTGTCCAAAACTATGCAACACCTCATCAATCAAGACTTGGGCCAGACTGGTTGTGAATTCCTATACATAGCTACATGCACCACATTTCGATAATTCAACTTTTTCCACATGCATATCTAAACCGTCACCCCTTTTACTTAAAGTAGAATATTACAAAGATCAAATAAAATTTTAGTCGCATACACAACCATGCACAGTATATTTGACATGCATTGAACTGCTTAAATGACTTTATGATCCAAATACGAGATAGAATAAGAGGTTTCCCTGCAACAACAGTGAATAAAATGCTCTAAAAAATTATTTTGGAAAATGTCCTGAGAGATTCTGGTATTACGTGATATAGCAGGATAAGGGCGCGTGAGCATTTATTATGCAACCATTGGAATAGTGTAGCATTAGCTATAAACCGGCAGAGCATTATGCAAGACTGCACAGGCACAATTACATATAAGGAGGCCTTTAGTAACCGTAGTTTCTTGTTTAGTCTCGTTAAAAAGAAAAAAGTAAATTCTTAAAAAGAATAAACAAGAAACATTGCACGTTGCCCCTCTTGCAGTTAATGCCAGAGAAGCCGTGCGCCTGAAAGCGGTCAATAAATTTCATCATCTGTCAAAACTTGAGCAGGTGTTGCGGTTTCTGTGCCTCCCCACCCCATTCACAAATCTCTCGGACCCGTGTTAAACACGCATTTTTCCAAGAACCTGCCTCTCCAAATCATGCACTTCACACGCCAATCCTATGGGCTATCTTTTGTGCATTTCCTTTCTCTTTATCATAAATATATAAATTATGCTAATTAAGACCATTGCATATTAAGCCTAAACTCGTTTGCCATCACTACTTTACCGCGTAAATGGGATAAAGCTACCTTCAAATGCAGTTATCGTCATAACTTACCGGAGGAATTACGGTTAATTTCTGCCTTTCAGCTCCTTCGGCGTGCTTTGCCACAGTTTGTATTAGACATACATAATTAAAAATTCATCTCACAGCTTCCAGACGGACGCTCCGGCTGCACACAAAAGAGGCATTTGCATTGATAAAGAGGCTCGGCGGCGCAATGTAGCTCGTTTACTAAATACTTAATGATGGGTATCCTCGTAAACTGTCACTCAAGGTGAACACAGTCCACCGAAATAAAGTAAACGTAAGCATTATCTGCAGGAAAGTCTAAAAATATTAAGAGAAATGTTGGATTTTGCACTACGTCATGAACATAATTTATGCAGGCCGAGTGTTGCCATGAAAAAAATGTCGCTGGCTCGAGACCAAGCGCGATGGCTGCCTTAAAGAGGCAGGACTCTAATTTTCAAACGGCGCCAAGTGGGTGTGCAAGTGCGTGTGTATAATGTGTGTCTGTCCTACAGTAGATCAGGTTTGTTTAGCCTTTAAGTCCACACTGCCTGGACAAAATATACCAGGGGACTTAAGCAAATACTTAAGAGTCTTTAATTAAATAACTATGGCACTGATTGATATGTTCAGCTGGCAACAATTAACGCTAGCTGAGGCAGTGAATAGCTTCTCAAGTCTTAAACAATGTCTAAAGGTGTATAGAAGTGTTTCTCAACGACCTGCCCTGCGCATCTTAGCGTTTTCTCAGCTCACAGAACACCCGATTTTACTAATCAGCTAAGTAACAGCCTTTCCTTAATTGAAATGGATACAACAGAGCAGGAACAACCGAAAAATGTTCAGGGCATGTGGCTGAGGCTAAGAACTAATGGGGTATCCCACGGTTGTGGAAAAGGTCTGTGAAAATGGTCTGCTTTAAGCAAAGAAAATTGCTCAAATTATCCATAGCAGGATAGTGATGAATTGTCAATTTTGCTGAAGACGATTGGTAATAAATAAATAAATAAACAGAAATGACTGTGATCAGAGATTACTTAAACTGTTGGTGAATTTTACTGATCCTACAGTAAAAATCAGAACTATGTTTATTAGGAAAAGTAAGAGCCTTTCCACAAGCACAATGCAACAAGAACTCACAGGATTGAGACTAAACAGCTGTGTGGCCATAAGAAGACCATTTGTTAATGAGGCAAATTAAGAAAAAGGCTTCAAATACCTAGGAATCATGCTTCTGAGCAAAGAGACATAGTCATGGGGTTATTTTTTTTTTTTTTTATCCTTTTTAGGAGCAATGGACACATCAGCATAAAAAGGGAAGGCACATGAATTGATGCACCCATCATGCATAGTGCTTACTTCATTACCTTCTGTTGGTGAGTTTAACCCTGACCATTTGAAGCAACATATCACCCATCATGCATAGTGCTCACTGTGAAACTTTGGTTCAGTTTTATGATCTGTGGTTGCTTTAAATGGTCAGGTCTAAGCTCAGCAACTTTATGTGCCAATAAAATTAAGTTAGCTGACTACCAGAATGTGCCTGATAGGTCATCCCATTTTAGAATTTTTTTCCCTGATCATACCGCCATATTCCAGGATGACAATGCTAAGGTTCATCAGGCTTAGATTATGAAAAAAAAAAGGATCTGGGAGAAAGAGGAAACATTTTCACACATCAGCTGGCCACTGATTCTTGACCCTGCATTTGGGATGTTCTGGTATGATAGCTGTCTGGTCCTTTGGTGTTTACACCTGCATAGTATTATTGGTACAGATGAATAGGGTACCTTTAAGTATTTGGAAATTGCTCCCAATTAAATTGTTTTCAAGTTAAATTGCTTTGGGGAATTAATTCCCTCCAGGAAGATATCTAGCTACTGCAAAAGTTTCGATGAATTCTATCCAGGGGTACATTTTTCTGAGACTGGCTTTGTGCCCTCCAATGTATGAATGTATCATTAAAAGAGTGAGTTCTGACAAATGTTCAGGCAAAACCTTTCTTTTTTTAATATAGATTTCTTTTTGAGTTTAGTAAATTGCTATTCATACAATATAAATACTGTGTATCTCTCGGGCTAGTTCAGTACATGCATGGGGAAGACTGCTGAATTAACAGTTGACCAGAAGATGATTATCTACTTCCTTCCACAAGGAGAGTAAGCAACAGATAGTGTTGTATTGAAGTGCTCAAGCAAAAAGGATGGCTGCAGCCTTAAGAAGATTCAAGATGTCGATTCAAGAACTTGGGACAACTTTCAGATGGAGTGGAGTGAGGCTGGGGTATGTGCATCAAGAGGCACCATGCACAGATGTCTTCAGGAAATGGGCTACAACTGTTGCATTCCTAGTATCGTGCCACCTCTGAACCAGAGACAACAAGAAGAGTCTTACCTGGTATAAGGAGAAAAACAGGTATCTGTGTTGCTTAGTGGTCCAAAGTCCTCTTTTCAGCTGAAAGCAAATTTTGCATTTCATTAGGAGATCAAGGTCCCAGAGTCTTTTTGGAATTCAGTGTGGTGTTTCTACAGTCGGTGATGATTTGGGGTGAAGTGTCATCTGCTGGTGTTGCACATCATTATTTTGTATGCTGACAAGCTTTATGGAGATGCCAAACTTCTTGCATCACTGGCCCACAGTAGGGGCAAGTTGAAGAACATAGAGAATCTATGGTGTGTTGTTAAGAGGTAGATAAGAAACACCTGACCCAACTATACAGATTAACTGAAAGCTGCTATCAAAGCAACCTCACCTTCAATAGCACCTTAGGAGTGCCAACCAAAGAAGCCTCAACCAAGTATTGAGTGCATAAATTAACATAATATTTTCTGAATTTCTGTATTGTAAACCTTTTTTTTATTATTGTTCTTAGGAAATATTCTAATATGTTGACAATCCAGTAGGATTTTCATGAGCTATAAGCTATAATTATTTACATTAAAACAATAATGCTTACGTCCCCACTCTCTATGCAGGGAATGTCGGTTAAGGGACCTTCAGTTGACACAATCCCTCCATTCGGAACACCCTGCAACATCATTAGCACAGACATCATTTCCTTCATGCGTTACCCTGGTAATTATCATACATTTACAGCTGTGTGAAGGCATCAATCAAGCGCAAAAGAAGGGATAATAATTGGAACACTAATAATAGTGCTGTGCAGATATATTTTAATAGAATTTAAAAAAAGATCGACTTTCAAATGAGTTTACAGACTGCAGCCAAGTTACACACCAGGTGCAGTATTAAGAGTGACTGAGAATAGTGACAATATAAAAGAGGGACAGATCAATATTTACAGTGACATTAAAACATTGGCATCGAGTTTAACCGTGTAGCACTTTTATAATCATAAGAACACTCAAAGAGGGATTCCCAATCGTACATCCAACATAATCCCACTTTATATTCAGTATCTTTTCCTTTTCTTTTCTTCTCTGTTTGTCTGGTATCAATATTTATTCTTCTTTGACTACTTTCTTTATTTATAGTAATAATGCTAGTTATTATTGTTACCTTTGTTTTCCTTCTTCTTTTTTTGTAGTTTTGATCACTAGTGTCACTTTATTTTTGACTACACTGTTTATATATCGGTGGGGATAGTGTATGGGGGACTGACTACCCTTGTAAGTCTGGAGTGAAATATGAGTGATATGGATCAAGAATTAAGACCTCTTATATATAGGGCCAAGAGTTCTACGACCCTGCTGCCCTACAGGGAGCTGCTGAAGAGCATGTAGGTAGTTTGACTGGTGGGTAAGGTGATGGGCCCTTTTTCTTTTCTTTTTTTTTTGGGGGGGGGGGGGTGAATATTACAATTGTCACTTATACCAACTGGAGTAAAAACAGTCACATGCATCTGTTGTTTCACTTTAACACTGCAATGCTAAAATATACAGAATCTGAGCCACGCAGGGAAAGGTGTATGGTTTAGACAAAATGGCTGGGCATATGCAATGGGGCGTTGTATACATAGAATCTCAGTCCAAGTTTTTTTTTTTTAAAGTTGCCAGTTCTAACCATAACAATATATATATATATATATATATATATATATATATATATTTGGAGTTTAGCTCACTTTTATCCTGGTAGGAAATTTTTTATGTCCACTTCCGGTGAATTGTTCACTTGTTCCATACACTGTTCCCTGTTCCCTTTGAACTTAACAGATTCGCTCCCTGCGGGATGGAATCGAGCTTCACCTGGCTGAACAGTGTACTTCTCAGGGAACTTCAAGCCGATCGGAACGCAGCCTCTGACGAGTTCCTCCTCTTCGGCTTCAATGGTGGACAAGCCACAGTTTGGCGCATTACCGTTATCATTCAGCTCAGTCTGGCTCTGTTCATATTCTGGCAAGAATTGCAGAAGATACTAAAATAAAAACAGAAAGCCAGAAAATTACATCAGCATTTTAAATCTAAAAGCGAGGAAAGAAAGTAGTTAAACATTTTTAAAAAATTAACATTTAAAAAAATCTATATAGAGAGTTATTGCTTCTTGTATTCCTGACAATGCATTTTTCCTAATTAATGCATTTTGTATTTTTCTTTTCTGTTTATGATTGTTCAAGAGGGAATGGATAAGATAAAATAAAATAGCAAATACTAAACATGTGCGTTTGTTTGTGCGTGTGTCTGTGGATTGATCAATAATTAAATTATTGTACTTAATATTCCCAGTTGTTACATATATTTTGACAAGTACATTTATAGTTTATTACATATTACATGTTTTTGTAATTGTGTATTATATACCTATTATGTATTATTATTCTGATTACCTGTATCATGAATATACAGTAGAGATCAAACATCTTTAAGTACACCGCTCCTCTCAAATAAATGCACATATGGCTATAAACACCACTGACTTCAGTGTTGCATCTTACGTTTACCTTATCTTTGTTTCATTTTTATTTTTTCTTCATTGATCAGAATATGAGTTACATAAATAATAATAATAATAATAATAATAATAATAACACGGTCAAACAAGACATAGAGGTTAACAATGTCGTCTTGCCCCTTTAGGGTCTGGGTTCGATTAGTTCCTCCTTAGTTCCGTGGAGAGTGCATGTTCTCCCAGTGCTTGATGGGTTTCCTCCAGGTACTCCATGTTTCTGCCACAGTTCAAAAACATGCACATTAAGGTAACTCGTGTTCCCAAATTGCCCGAAGTGTGCGCGCGCCCTGCAGTGGATTGGCACCCCGTTCGGGTGTGCCTTGTGAGTTTGGGTTATTTCATAAGCCAGATTTGTATGTATATGGTTAGCCAAGATCAATATTGCAACATTAAACCGAAGTCCAGGTTAACAGCATCAGAAATAAACACAAGACTTAATTGCAGGATATTTAATTTATTTTAAAGATTGTAAAATCACGCTTTGTTAAATATTCTTTTGTGATCAGTCATATTACATCCGTTAATATTCAGACTAAAACCCGACAATAAAGCAGATGCACGTAGCCTGGCTGTGTTTGTGTCTATGCGTTTCACTTTAAGTGAGAGATGCGCAGACAGGAATGACGTAGTTGAGTACACGGCTTCAACAGACTGATAAAAACAAGGAAGTAGCCAGGAAGCGAGTTCTGTTTTTTAATACACCGTTCAGAATTTATTTGTTTTCGACAAAGAACAATGAACAACAAAGGTGGGTTTGTGTGCGCGATCTTTCCAACACCTTTCGAGCGTCGACAAATTAGACACATTACACAATGATTTTGTGAGGCCATTGTGAGTGGATAGCGAGCTTGTTAGCATACAAACATCTAGCATTCGGATTCCATTAATTACATTTCCAATTCACTCCTTAATACGAAATCAAATTACAGCTCTAATGTCAGTACATCCGTAAGTAAATAATATTTTTACATCAAACTCAATAACGACTAGGCAGAATTCTTGATAGTGTCGTGAATAAAAAGGTGACCGTGAACATGGCTAATTAGCTAGCTAGCGTTGCTAATCAAACGGTGACGCTACAGTTTTAAAGAGTTGTACTGTGGCATTTATTCTGCTTTATTGGTGCCACTATTTGTAAAAATAATAATAATAATAATAAATCAAGTTTAATTTGATGTTATTGGGTTGCCAACCCAGTGACGCTGCCGGGTTTTAATTGTTTATTTGATCGTTTATATGTTTGTCCATAGTTTATGAATCAACTGTATTGGTATAGTAAAAAAAAAAATTGCATTAAAAGAAAATGAGTTATTTGCCCAACCCCTGTAGGAACCTAACTTACCTTACGGAAATGCAAACTCGGTCTCAAACTTAAGCAGTAACCTAAACTGATGTGTTTAAACGTATAGAATTAAAATATTACAATAAAGCTAAATCAGAAGATTTAAAAAAATTTTGCTCTCAATTCAAGTAGACTTGAACATAACACCTTTTGTTTGAGCTCACAAGATTTTCAAGTGTTTAAAATTATTGGACCATGTTATTTCTGGTAGGTGAATTTTGTTGCCTAAGATTTCACAATCTTCTATTCAAAGCTTATCCCATGAGAAGCAAAATAGGTGGCCATGCCACAAAATACAACACATTCAAACAGAAATAATAATAATATATATATTTTTTTAATTCAGAAGGCCAAACTGCAATAAGAAATATGGAGATAAGTAACAAACATTCAAGAATAATATATCATATGAGTTCTCAGAGATGCATGACATTCTTTTGCCCGGCTGTTTACACATTGTTAGGAGGCCGGGGGAAAGGCCTATCCTGAACTTGCAGCTGTCAATTATTAGCTAATCTTTATATGTGTGCTCTGAAAGTGTATGTGAAAGCATGACCAACCTGCTTCCTATTTCCGAGCTTCCAATAGCTGTAGCATCAGGCCTTTTGACTTGTTATTGGCCAAAACTGATCAAGCCGAAAAGCCAACTGCATTTAGTAACTGGCCAATTAATTAGTGCATCTTCAATGACTATTGCAAACATAAATCCAAATCAGCTCTGTATGTAGCACTAAAATGCTTTATGCTATTGGCACAGCTATGCTAAGTGAACTGTTAGTCAAGATGACCCCAAGTCTGTTTCAGATTTATTTAGTAGATGCCGGATATGATGTTAACTTCCACCCTGTTGGATTTTTGTCCAACCCCTGCATATTACCCCCCACAACTCTCTTTGACCAGCCAGTGAGCTTTTGCATAGTCATTTTCTAGCATATTTTATCCCAGTAGGTGGTTTGAATTTAAATATAATTTTAATGAATGTATGATAATATTGTCACCTAAATGTCTTCAGTTTAGCACAGAATTGTGGTGTCTGCTGTTACTAAAATCCATGCCTGACTGTATCCATGCAGGGTCATATCCACAACAGACCTTGTATCCTCAGCAGAGCACAGCACCCATATACCCTCCTGCTATGCAAGTGCCACCACCCCAGGTACCCCCATACACAGATGCCCCTCCTGCCTATTCTGAGGTAAGTAACAAGCAGAACATTATGGCAGAAAACCAATTTCAGGCATTTGACATACTTGTAAGATTAATAGACATTCTATACAGGGCTTACATTGTATTAGCTGTCAAATTATTGTAAGACTGGAGTTATTTCTTAAATAAGAATGTTACATTTTCAGCATAATAAAAAAATGGGGGGGGGGGGGTATTTGTTTATGAAATATTCTAGGGGTTTACCAACTTGTGTAAATTTGTAACCCTGATACAAGTGGTTCTAAGTGCAAATTTTGCAGTGCAATGTATTTATACCATTAACTCTTGGGTTGTGGTATCATTTGAATAAAAAGCTTAATAGTGAACTTGCCATCTTCCTTGTTCCTCTACAGATCTATCAGCCAAGGTATATGCACCCACACCAGGTTACTGGCCAGCTACCTCCAATAACCACTGCATACCCTGCAACTCAGATGTTTGTGCCCATGCCCCAGACTGTGCCTGTTGGTGCAATGGCCCCTAATGTTCCCATGGGTTACTACCCCATGGGACCTGTGTATCCTCCAGGCTCCACAGTCCTAGTGGATGGAGGATTTGATGCTGGAGCTCGATTTGGCCCTGGCAGCTCTGCTTCCATACCTGTGAGTATGCCGACTATAAAGTTTTTTCATAAAAATGAAATGAGTGACAACACATTCACTGTACCACTGAAAGCCACACTATCAAGTGGGCAATTATGAATTAAATTATTAATAATTATAATTATCCATAATGATTTTCTCACATAGTTCATTGATTTTGTAAAGCAGTGTTCCAGGGTGGGCTGAACTTTCGTTCTTTCACATATGAATTATTTTGTCAAAGAACTGTTGATCATTATCCATAACGTTCATAAATGCTGTTTTACGCATCTTTAATGTTACCTCATTTGCTTGTTCCATTTAAATGCCAGCCCCCTCCTCCTGGACATGCTCCAAATGCAGCGCAGTTGGCAGCAATGCAGGGTGCAAATGTGGTGATGACACAACGCAAGAGCAACTTCTTCATGGGTGGTTCAGGAGGGGGTTACACTATTTGGTAACAGTGAACAGAACCTGATTGGACCTTGACGTTTCCCTCTGTCTGGTGTTCTCTTTCTTCCCATCTCTCCTGCCTCACCAGGAGCAGCTTGGCCTATGCCATGATAGTGATACAACAGAATGTAATGTTTTATAGTACCCACTGACAGTACAGTACTTTGTTGATGTCTTTCAGTTTAAAATATATGCTAAAATATTGTAAACTCCTACTTTTTGACTGTGTTTATGTATGGGTAAAAAACAGAATAACATTTATTTTTAGCTAATTTCTATTTCTATCAATGTGGCAGATAAATGATAAATGTTCTTAGAATTTTCATTGTTTAACAACCTACCACAACCTTACTACTACAGTTCTTATGTTAGCTCTGCCTTGCTATTATTTATTTACACATTGTACCAATTAAATTGCTTCTAATAATAAACAACATACAATAACATCAGTTATATAGTATACTTTGCACATTATAATTACAACAGAGTACTGTACTGTACTTTTGGGAATAAGTAGACGAATATAATTTGGTGTCGAAATTAAGCACCACAACTTTAACATTCACAGATTATCATGCAGTAAATAAGCCCTCATATTTGATTCAGAATGTTGGTTGGCTTTTTCTTTTTTCATCATGTCGGATACCCAGAACTGTACATAATGCTGTGTTTAGTTTAGCAAAATAACAGTTTAGTTTTTCACAGAGTTTGTGGTTCATTTCTTTAGCATTATTCTCACAGTTTAATTAGAAGTTTAGAAGGTAATCAAGCCTTTATTTCCAGGAATGTACTTAAGCACATCAAGCAAAAGAAAAAAAAAATTTTTTTTTTTGTCTTGTGAACATTTAAATGTATGACCAAGCAGCTGGTTGTACCAAAGATCCGGATTAAAATGCACTAAAAGCTTTTAATGTGACTTGAAAAAAATTCTCTGAATAATTCTGCACATATGATAAATTAATAAATAGTACATAGACACATATCAAACATCAGTAACTGCATAATGATGATTCTGCATGCCTTTTGCACTTTTATTCAAAGCGATTTTGTTTTAGTAAGGATTTATCAGTGGTAAATTTTAGAAATACTACACATTAATTTATGTGCACTGTCAACCAACTCTGAAATGTTAGAATTTTTGGAACTTGTTTTTTGTACTCTTGCTTTATACATGCAAATACAGTGTCAGTCATTAAATGTTGTTGTGTGGATGCCTTTTCAAATTTATTCTACATGCCTTCCACTGAAAAGAGTTTAAAAGACTTGGAAGTTTTCCCTCATGTGTTTAGTGCTACTAGGTTGACACAGTTGATCTTGATCTTGAAGTGATAATTTTTTAATTCCAATGTCAAATTCAAGAAGGGGTGTTTTATCTCTTGTACTATATTGGTATAATTTTCTATTGTAGACAAAATATTTTGACTATTAACCCCAAACTTTGAACTAATGTGCATATAGCAAGAGACCAGTTTTGTGCAAAAAAAAAAAAAAAAGCATCACTAACTTACTAACTATTCAGCTACTTAAACTGTGAACGTGTCAAAAGTTAACTTGTGCTCATGTAGCTTAATATACATGTACCTTTTATGTTTAGTTATTCATTTAATTTTTTTGTTTCCTGAAACTTCCATTTAACAGCAGCATCACTGGGTATCCGACAGTAGCTTTAGAACAGGGTGATGCCTAGTTTACTCTTGTATATCGATCATTTTAATGAGGTTCAAACAGTCTAAAAAATGGGATTTTTTTCAGACTTGCGTGTGATCATAATTAGTCTGGTTCCACAGGCATTTTTCATTAAATAAAATTATTAGTATTTTGTTTCAGAGCAAAGATGGCTTCAAAATGAATAATAGAAGATCAAATAGAACGAGACCTAACAATACTCAGTGTTTTTTTTTTTTTGGGGGGGGGGGGGGGGGTTCTTGGGAGTACATTAGAACTGGCCACTGAACTGAAGCAAGACATATCGCAAAGTGCGAGGCTGGTTAAGGTTAAGCATTATATTATATAGATTATAGTTATACTTTTAAATATTTTTCTTTTTGTCTGTGGATCCAGACTTTTGGGACACCCTGTATAAAGTTCAATAACTGGAATTCAGGGATTTTTTTGTTGATGTTCTGATAGGTGGGCTCTAGTCATTTATTTTAGTTAAAGAGCTGCTGTTGCCAGTAGTTTTAATTTTTTTTTTTTATTAACAATAAAGGATATTTTGGAAATTGTAAATGACATTCTATAAAGTTATTTTGACTCAATGATTTGATCTTGATTAAAAATTTGATGTACTGCATTTTCCTCCTAACAGCAGAGATCAGTACTTTGTGTAAGTATATGGAGGGAATAGCAAATATACAGTGGGTAGAAAAGATTCACCCCTTTTAAAATAATTATATTTTGGTGCTTTGCATCCTGAAATTAAAACAGTTTTTGTTTTATCCAGCTGTATTTACTCTGAGGAAAAGCAACAAAATGTGATTATTTTAAAGGTGGTGATTCTTTTCTATACACACTGTATCAAATTTACACTCAACTTCCACTTAAATGACAACTTATGCCCCCCCCCCCCCCTAATAACTGTCATAATTAAGAATGGGATAATTTCATCTCATGACATTAACCATGGCATGGCTCTTGGTTCAGATGAGCTGATTTGAGAATGTGTTGTAGACAGTGCTGATATGGGAATTTTACACACAACATTTCTTCAGAATGGTGAAAAAATACCCGGTGAGTGGAGGTTCTGCAGGCTAAAACACCTTGTTGACCTTTTTCAGTCCCTTTTAATAAATACATCCTGAAACTGGTCACTAGGATACTAACATTCACTAACATCAGTCTAAAACACGGTTGGGAGCTTTCTTTTTAAATCCAAGTACATAAGGAACAGGTAAGACATTGAACATTGCCAGTGATTCAGCCGTTCAGAAATCTAGAGGAAGTGCCAGCTACATGATGGAAACTGATATCATTGCATGCCTTCCTTGTAATCTGAAAGACAGGACCAATTGAGCAATGCTAGAGGATTGCAGGGTGCAGTGTGGGGTGTTTTTGGCCTTGTAGGAAAGCATCAGTGATTACAGGATGCCAATAGAGGGAGTGAAGGGAGAATTAAGGAAAATTTTTCATGCAGCTGCATTCTGAAACAGTTGCAAAGATTAAACAAGCACCTGAGTGGCCTGTGTGGATAGAAAGCCTTCTGATAATGTTTGCAGTGACCTGAGTGAAAAATTAACATGACATGTCGGTTATGGAATGAGAGAGAAAAACGACAGTTACTTTGGGTAATCATGGAGAAGCATGTTTGCAGTTATCAAATGTGAAATCAGAGTTGTTCAAGAAGATCATAGGATCCAGAATGTTGTACTTCTGTGGACCACAAACAAGAAACTTAGGTGACCATGGGCAACTCTCAAGTTGGACAATGAAACTGAAATGCCTGGTTTTAGACCACATTAATTCATTAGTATGGTGTAGGGCCTCCTTTTGCGGCCAACACAGCATCAATTCGTCTTGGGAATGACAGATACAAGTCCTGCACAGTGGCCAGAGGGATTTTAAGCCATTCTTCTTGCAGAATAGTGGCCAGGTCACTAGGTGATGCTGATGGAGGAAAACGTTTCCTGACGCGCTCCTCCAAAACACCCCAAAGTACATCAATAATATTTAGATCTGGTGACTGTGCAGGCCATGGGAGATGTTCAACTTCACTTTCATGTTCATCAAACCACCCTGTGGAGCTCCCAACGAACAATTTTGGTGGAAAAAGGAGAGTTGAGGTGCATATTTTAATACTGCAGTGAGTTGGGCAGCTGTGGTTTTATGCTTTTTTGGTTACAATCCGGGTTAGCACCCGGACATCCCTTTCAGACAGCTTCCTCTTGCCTCCACAGTTACTCCTGTTGGATGTGGTTCGTCCTTCTTGATGGTATGCTCACATTACCCTGGATACCGTGGCTCTTGATACATCACAAAGACTTGCTGTCTTGGTCACAGATGCGCCACGGAGACGAGCACCAACAATTTGTCCTCTTTGAACTCTGATATATCACCCATAATGTTCTGTGCAATGCAATAAGCAAAACTGTGCTATTACTCTGCTAATTAAACCTTTACACTCTGCTCTTACTGGTGGAATGTACAATCAATGAAGATTGGCCACCAGGCTGGTCAAATTTAGCCATGAAACCTCCAACACTAAATTGGCCAGTGTTTCAGTTTCATTGTCCAACCCCTTTATATGCAAATTATAAATTAGATTAGATTTTTTTGAGCAAGTATATTTATACAGTACTGAATATAGCATTTCCAATATCTTAAGGACCAATTTGCACAAACTTGACCATTGCAGTTTTAGTTTTAAATCATACAACTAGATATAGCCCAGTTGTCAATTGTGCTTGGAATATATGAGTAAAAGGTAAAAGCACAGAACAGATTTTTTTTTCTTCTTCATTTTGATTTCTGATGTGCAGATTAACTGAAGCTCTTCTAAACGCCTGTGTCTTCAGAATTTTATGCATTGTTCTGTTGCCAAGACTTTCCAAATGGAGCAGGTGTACCAAGTCTATTCTTTAAAGTCGACAGCAAGTAAGTATTAAACAATAGACTGAATACTTATCACACTAATTTCAAATAATGAATTTTAGGTCTGATCATGTTACAACTTTATTATTGTTCTTGAATGCAATATAATTTTTACAATTAAGAACAATTACTTAACAGTGTGATTGCAGTTTAAAAAATAAATATAATATATACCAAAAATACCAATGTAGAAATATACATGAAAAGGACTCAATGTACATTGCTGAGTGAGTTAAGTGATTAAATGAGATGTGAGTGATTAAATATTTTAATAAGCAACATTTAAAATAAGGGTATAGCCTTGGCAAGCACAAAAAAAGGTTTATCAAAATACTATTTTTCTTAAAAAAAAAAAAAAGTATTCTGTGTATTAAATCTAGTGTTTTTGTGGTAGTGATGGTTGCTGGATCGTTAAGTGACAAAATTTAACACAGGAAAAAATGCATAAATTCATAATTGTAGCTTGATTTTGAAGACAATGCACACAGTGTTGTACATGTGTGTATGTATATATACACACACACACACACACACACACACACACACACACACACAGTACAGACCAAAAGTTTGGACACACCTTCTCATTTAAAGAGGTTGAATTTGTATTATGGCAAGAAAAAAGCAGCTAAGTAAAGAAAAACGAGTGGCCATCATTACTTTAAGAAATGAAGGTCAGTCAGTCCAAAAAATTGGGAAAACTTTGAAAGTATCCCCAAGTGCAGTCACAAAAACCATCAAGCGCTACAAAGAAACTGGCTCACATGCGGACCGGCCCAGGAAAGGAAGACCAAGAGTCACCTCTGCTGC
>JAAGKR010000606.1:51556-84470 GCA_011419295.1 Clarias macrocephalus | reverse complement strand
GTGCTTTTTTGGGTGTTAAAATGTCTCGTGAAATTGTCTTGTTACACAGGTTGCCGATTGCTAATGTATTGTCTTTTTCACACAACACATAGAATTGCCAGACCGGTGAAGCCATTTTAGCAGCGCGCAAATGTCCCGCGAGTTTTGCGTCATCTGATCGGCCTTTCTATATCGTGTGGTCTGCCTGGGATGTGTGTGGTGGCTGGGGATGGTTTCCACGAAGACTGTCCTGTCCTCGACTGATGCAGACAGCTGTTCTCTGGGGACCTGTGACTTCAGTTGTTCGATAGTTCTGGACTGGAATTTCCTACAGTCTACCTGAGCCTCCAGTAACAAACTGGAATCCTTTTAATTTAATTTAAACACATTTCCTGTTATACTGAATTTCCAGTTTTACACATTATTATGATGATCAATCCCTGCTATCTGTTTCACCCAGATGAGGATGGGTTCCCTGTTGAGTCTGGTTCCTCTCAAGGTTTCTTCCCATTACCATCTCAGGGAGTTTTTCCTTGCCACCATCGCCCTCAGCTTTCTCATCAGGGACAATCTTATTATTTTCATTCATACACATTCACATTTCATACAAACTTACTTCTTTTGATTGTGTAAAGCTGCTTTGCTATTTTGATTAAATATAGAAAATCATGCTTCATCAAGACATTTAACCAGAGAAGTACCTTACCTCCTATGACAACAGAGTCAGTATGGTCTGGGGCCACAGTTGTTACCATTATTTCTGTGGGGGAAAATGTTAGTGATGAAGAATCTTCTCATGTATATTTGAAATAACAAGGATTTTATGACAGGGTTTTCAGTTTGGAATCATGAAAAACTTAGGAAAACTGCCCTTTCAATCCAACCTGGATTATGTAGAGAACAATAATGAATAAAATGCTAAACGTCTATGGTGGAAACGTGTTGCTACAAGTACTTAATGTATACGTTAATGCATGTTCCCATCATTAACAGTAGTTCATTTGGGATAAGTTTACACGAATGGGTCTGTGCGTTTACTTTTTCTCACAGAGATAAGATAAAAATAAGCACTTACGTGTGGAAGGTGATGTGGCAGCCATGATGGAAAAGCGTTAACACCTAAACCTGTACACAGCAGCAACACAAGTAATACGGGCATAGCGTCAGCGAACATGTAAATATAGGTGATTTCCAATTTCCACGGGTAAGCTAAAACCAAATGTTTATACTAGAAAAAAAAGAAAACATTTACGTTAATTAGTAAAGGGGCTCGTTTCAATCTACTGCATGAAAGAACTACATGTAGCTAGCGAAGTCAACTTTGTTTCTCTGAACGTCGTTAGGAAAACCCGATACTCAGTGTGAGGCTGGACCTTTAATTCATATACAATACAATGCGGCAGTACATACGGTATTACTTTACAATTTACAATACATTCACTGAATTCGCTCAATTCATTTTGGAGGAATGAGGCATACGTTTGCGAGTAACTAAAACATTTCGGTTCCTCATAATCAAATCGATCACGAGTTTAAAACGTAAAATTAAAGTATATCGGAGTTATTTTTCATTACGCTGTCAAACCTTTTACAGGAAAAAACTACAAACAGCCAGTCATTTAATCTGCCACCACCACACCGTCATGAAGCTTTGAACCAAGCGGTCAGACTTACCAGACAGGGTTTGTATCCGTCAAAAGGCTTTTGTTCGAATCGATAACTTCATTTCAGAGTTCTATGACGTTGTAAAAAAAAAACATTTGACGGAAATACACGCAAATACAGATAGAATGAAAGCAGTTTAGTGCACGAGGTGCGCGTGCTACGTGCTCATTTACTCTGTATCCGGTACAGTGACGCTCCGTCCTCGTGCACTGCTCTGAAACAGGAACACGCACTGCAGTCTCACACACAATTGTCTCTCACAAACAGTCCCTTACACAACTGTCTTACACACAGCTGTTTCTCACTCAACAGCCTCTGTCCCAACTGTCTCACACACAACCTATCTCACACCGTCTAACTGTCTTACACACCGCAGTTTCACGCATCGCTCCTCTCACACAACTGTCTCACACACAGAGTCTCACACAGCTGTCTTTCACACAGCTGTCTCCTTGAGAATATAAACCTTAGAAAATAATTACATAATAATAAAAAAGGGAAACTAAGTAAATAACGAAATAACTATATACAGTAGGTTATTAAATATTCCATTAATAAAGAGGACCTGAAATAAAGAACATACAGTGGGCACATTCAACTTTATTAAAAATTAATAATCCGTTTTTTAAACAATTAATAACAAGTAAAGTGTATTTGTAGTTAAGTGTATTTAACACAGCAATATAAGAGCCCGCAATCCAACACCCAAATTGCCCTTACAGGGGAACTCACAAGACAATTAAAAAAGAAATATGGAAAATACATTATATACTTATATGAATTAAATACTGATTAGAATAAATTTGATCATATGCAGGTAAATTGATTAGAGTCTAATCTTGATCAACAGTTTAATTTCAATTTCTGATAGAAGAAGAATAGGTTTTATTTGGTTGACATGTTTGAAGGTTGTGTAGTAATATCCAGATAGGTGATGTGTATTTGGTTTAAATGCAGTTCATCCCTATAAAGAGAGACAACAGATGCAAAATAAATACAATGATTAACAAGCCAACTCATTATTGTACACTGAATACTAATTAAAATTACATTGTAACTTCATATACTGACCAAATATCCTGTGTTTCAGAATGTTTCCTCTTTCATTTCATCTAATATTTGATTATTTGTGGCATTTTCCTTAAATCAGAGAAAAGGCACAAACATTACAAAGAGAAGGAGAAAGTTAATTAAATTATGTTTACTCATTATTTATTTACCTTGCAAGAGACTCCAGGTTCTTCTTTATTTACTATGTTGGAATTTATGGCTACTCCAGCCATCCTTACTGAGTGGGGTTGACTTAGTTCTTCAGGTTGGGTGCTGTGCTCTTCAAGATCTTCAACAATTGATAAGACCACAGTATTAACTCTTTCAGACTGATTTATATTTAAATCCAATTCATTCTTATCACAAGCCTCTGGAGATGAATCATTCTTGATCTCTAAGCCCACTCCATCCTTTTCTGGGGTCGACAGTGGTTCCCTTTCTTTTGTTTCAGTACCTTCATTCTCTTGATTTGCATTTTTGTCTGTAAGGCTGTAAGTGTGCACACTTTCAGGAGGTTTTGAGTTAATCATTTCAGGTGCAGATGTAGTTGAAGGTTTTCTCTCAACTTCTGGGTTGTCCTCACTTCTGGAAATTGTGTCTGTCTCCCCATAACTGATGTTCCGTGGGGGCTTTGGTCTTGTGGGGCTTGCCAGGACCTCTTGGCTGTAAGGCTCATATGGGCTCTTGCCAGACCTGAAACTTGGTGTATGTTCTCTCCTACAGCAGCAAAATGTTTAAGATTATATATAAATTATGTTTCAATTTAATTGTATTAATTAATAAAATTTTCAGACAGTGTTCTAGATTGCATAATTACACAGCTCGGCACAAAAAAGCAGCCCTTGACTGTGAATGGAGCTCATTTAAATGCTTGATAAAATTGTATTGTTTAAAAAATGTGAAAGTAAGGGAATTTCCACACCCAAAAGAAATGCAATATGACATCACATGATTGGGACTAAACAACTGTGTTGCCACAAGAAAACTGTTTATCAATAAAGCTAATTCAAAGCAAATACTTTAATTTAGCATAAAGATTGGACTTTGGAGCAATGCAAAAAGAGCATGTAGTTTGAAGAGTCCAGAGACTCTTGATTCTCTATTCCAGAGAGATGGGCATCATGCATAGTGCCCACTGTACAAGCCTCTGATGGTACTTTTAATGTCTGGAGTTGCTTAGTGAACTGATTAACCCAACTGATTAACCCATCAATTGTTATTTTAGTCCATACTGGCACAGCCATATTAAAGGTTGGCAATGCCAATATTCATTAGCCTTAAATTGTGAAGCACCACAGATTCCTGATCTGAACCCGACTGAAAAGCTTTTGGATGTGGTAGAGAGGACAGTGGTTTGAATCTTGCATCATCACTACAAGATATTGGCCAAAAATAAATACAACTCTGGATGAAATTAAACATTATTACATTGCATGTGATTGTCAAATGTGTGTAATCAAAGCAAAAGACAACTGTTTATGATTAATAAAAAAAAAAAAAACACTTTTCTGCTTACCTCAGTGTTCCTCGAGAATTGTAACTCATGTGGAGCTCAGAGAAGCTGGCTCTCAGTGATCTGGGAGACAGTGCATCTTTTAGCGACCTCCTCTTCAATGTTCCACTGTCAAGCAGAAATAAGAAATTCATATGATAAATCTTAGGAACTGTAACACTTCCCATACAAACACTTTACACATTCACTTCTGAAATGTACCCACATGCTACGAAAATCTTGAAGCAGTAATGATTATGATATACAGATGTTTCAAGTAAGAAGAAAGCAACAAACCGATTGAAGTTCTTCACCACAAAGCTCTTGCCAGGATGCTGGACTTTTAGGTTCATCATGATATTTTGTAAATCCTTGTTATTCTAAAGAAAAAAAAAATATATATATATATATATATATTTTTTTTTTTTCACACTGGCTGCATTCACACAAAAATGGACTCTTAAGATAATATGAAATTTAGATAAAGCGCTTGTGAGTAAACACATGGACTTACCTGAGACATTTCCTGGTAGAAGATTTCTCTCAAATTTGAGATAGCTTGGAAGACTGTTATATAGCATCCAATGCGACTGAAAAGAGAATTACAGTAAAAACATTGATTTGAAATATTTGTATCCGCGTTCTTCATTCCTTCATCTTTTATACTGTTTATCCATCGCAGGACAAGCATGTACACATCACACACTCTCACACTCACTCTTCACACACTACAGACAATTTGGTCACACCACGTAGATTAATCTGCATGTCTTTGGACCGTGGTAGGAAACCGTAGTACCCAGAGGAAACCAACCAAGCACTGGAAGAACATGTAAAATTCATGCACACAGACCCAAGGCTACCATACCTTATAAAGATTTATATACTGAAAAAATAACAATACAAGTATTCTGTTGCTATTAAATACACATGTATCTCACCTATCATACAGAGGAGGCAGCTCCCCTTTCAGTTCCCTGTTTAAGTCCTCAAAGATTTTTTTGGTCAATTTTACTTCATCCTCAGCCTGTAAAAATAAATAAATAAATAAATGAATACAAACTACAAACTCCAATTTTGTACCACATAGAACATGTTACTATAAAGTTATGTACATCTGTTTAACATTTAAGGTGTAATTTGGTAACCAGGTTGTGTGAAAATTAATCACAAAACTTTGGTATGAATTGTCTGAAATTGTCTGAAGGTTGTGAAAGGCATTTGGCTGAAGTTGGAAATTTAGTTGAAGTAATATAATGGATATCCAATTGCAGACAAAAAAAAGTGACTAATGTTTTGTATAAATGTGTGTGGTTCAAGCCGATACTAAAGAGCAAAAAAAGTTGTAACCCTTTAATGTAAACCTAAAACATTAAGCTTTTGTCATTTGTAGTTTAGTCTTCTGTTCCTTTGTGTAATTTGTACATTTATTAGACACTGTGTTCTATTAACTATTAATTCCTCCACCCAATTGCATTTAAGATAGATAGAGTAAATAATTTTTATTTTTACTCTACTCACTACTAATGATATATTTTGGAAACTTCTTCTTCTCTTACATGACTCTCAGTATTTGGCCATATAAATGTATGGCACTGGGTTCCCTTTACCTAACCACAGTCTCACATTATATTATTCGGTTTGTATCTTTAATGTATCTAACTGGGATAAAAAAAAAAAATCTTTCTCGGCCAGGGGCAGTGCTAGCTCAGAGGGCTAAGACTCCGAGTTACTGATTGAAAGGTTGGCGGTTCGCGCCCCAGCTCCACCAATTGTTGTGCCCTTGAGCAGAGCCCTTAACCCTATCTGCTCCAGGAGCATGACTGACTCTTTACTCACCAGTTACTCTGGGATATGGAAAGAAAGAATTTCACTGTGCAGTGACGGAGATGCCCTGGCAAAGTTCAGCAGCACCAAAAGGAAGACCATACAAGACAACTAACTAAAAGAAATGGAATCTTCTTAAATAGCGAATCTGTTACCTGACCTGAAATCCCTTTACCATTCCTTCATTTACTGAAGACAGAAAGACATACAAATAAGCAGCAACTGAAGGCACTAAAGGCATGGCAAATCATCTTCAGGGAGAAAACTCAGCATTTGTTGAAATCCTTGGTTTCCAGACTTCAGGCATTCATTGACAGTCTTTGCCTCCAAGTATTACAAATAATGATAATGTTAATGATTGTATTGCTACATCTGAATACTAAACACAATATATATGCGAATGCCATTGAATTAAACCTGAAAGTTTAACTTATTTACACAATCACATCATGATTGCTTCATTTCCAGTACATTGTGGGTGTGTACAAAGGCAAAAATATGAAAATTGTGTTACTGTTCAAATAATTATGTTACTTATAGGTAACCAGCAATTCTTTGATTTAACAAAAGGAGCACTATTCCAACTGAAACCATCCAGGTAAAATAATAAAGAATGAAACGCAATATACTGTTTCTTGAACAGATTAGAACTGCTAATTCGTCATTTACCCTGCTAATGTGGACATCATTCCATTCATTCTGAGCTTTTTTGCACATATTGTTGGAAGCACTTATAAAAAGATGGCTAAGATAAATGTTAGAAAAGGTTTGTTTTTGGTTTCTGGCTAGATACATGCGACAAGGTCAATATTAGTTGTAATGGTTGATTTAAAACAGATCACTGCAAAATTATACAAGTTAGGGCCTCCCAAACTAGGGCCCTTGTCCCCACATTGGGTTGCTTGATTAACCCCATAAAGGTTGGCGGAGAAATTCCACTTTTCTTTTATTTATGTAACAAATTAGATAGATTGATGATTTTGTATGAAGAATATTGTGTACTAATGTTTTCACCATACTGACACATATGCAATAGCATTGTTCAGCAAAAATAAACCCAGACAGGTTCCCCCTTCAATCTACCTCTTCTAGACAAATAAGTAAAAATATGTGTACAGTAACATACTGTATTTTTCCATGAAAAAGAAATAGATCTTGCAACATGGTTTTTTTTTTAGAGAAATGAAAAGTTACTTGCTATATCAGTTACAGTTAAAAGATTTGTTGCCAGCTTAACATATTAATCACAGCAGTATTCAATCAAAGATTCTTAAGCATTTTCTCATTTAAATCTAGATGGCAAATTTATTTATTTATTTGGCAGTGTATGTGTATTTCTCTAACCTTATGCAACACTTCCTACAGTATTGGTATGTCAGAGTGAGCAATATTCCTGTTTAGTTTACATTTACATTACAAATAGTAATATTACTGGCCCAATAAAATGTTAAAATGTTACAGAGCTCCTATATTATAAATCTTATCAAGACTTTGGTTTATGGAAAATTCGTAATGTGTACTATATATACACATTTGGCTCTTAATCCACCTTGTTTATCTTGATGTCATCTCTCTTTTTGGCATTTTGCAGTGATTCCAGTTGGTGACGAGTAATATCATAGTCCACAAGTTTTCTGCCTCGTTTGGCAATCCTTTCCTGAGGGCAATAAAATGTACAATGACATGGAAGTTAAAGAGGCAAATATAAATAAAAATAGACTGTTGGATGTGTGTGTATGTGGAGGTGGGTAATTACCCTCATATCTGGGAACTGGCTCATATAAGATTCTATTGTGAGAAGTGCCTGGTCTCTCAGTTTTCCCTCATAATCATTCCATAACAGGTCTTCCCCCTTTGTAGAGAAAGTTGCATATCAGAAGTATATATGACTCTTGCTGCAAGAGCAACAGTGGCACATTCAGTGACAATGATTTCATGAAGGTCACCTCTACAACAGCACCAAGGTCATCTCCCCCTTCCCACTCAAGCTCATAAACGTCAAACAGAGACTGAAACAGACGACTGGATGCATCTCGCATAACTGTGGAACATATGTTGCATTTTCTTTGTGAGCATGAGGCTTCTAGTTTAATTACTTATTTACACGTCATGGGTGTTTCAACACTAAGAAATATGTTATGAAGGTCATTTTGATTTAGTAACTGCATTAAGATATTAAGAGCATTAATATATAGATAAGAGGTTTCCTTTTTAGATTTTTTGGTTAATTTTTAAATACATTACATTACAAAGGAAGCATTATAATATGAATATTGCTTTAAGTACTTTAAGTGTTTAACCAAACTTATTAAAAGAACTCATAATCGAACAAACCTCTGACAGCATTTAAGTATGCCTTAAGGTCCTTGTATATTCTGTGTCCATCACTCTAAGAAGTAAAGAATTAAATAAATAATAGCACAGTATTAGATATCCATTTTACCATTTCTTCTAAACTTATTCTTATGTTTGTGATAAACAGTTTTAATTACCTGCTGTTCATGGAGGTTTTGTACACATGTTTCAAACTGTGCATCTACAGTCTCTTCAGACCTGCCAAACTTCTGTAAAACCTGAAAGAGTAGCATGCTAACATTTTAGCATAGACAGATAAAAGTTTATGTGATTGTACGAAACTATATCTGTGGCTCTAAGAGGGTTCTTGCACAGTAATATGTAATTATGGGAGGTCGTTTCAGTGTAAAATGATTTATGTTTTTGATAAAGGGCAATGTTTAGTAAAAGAAAGTTGAATTTTGTCATTGTCTGTGTTGCTGCATGAAGATGATAAAATGTCATTTGCACCAATCCTGGTGTTTTACAAATATTTAACCCGTGTGTGTCAAAAATGACCCACAAACAGCAGAGAAAACTCCCTAAATTATATTTCTTTAACATGAAATTTAAACACACACATGCACACCACACCACACACACACACACACACACACACACACGCACACACACACACACACACACAAACAGGGCCCAAAGGATATGCAGTTGCCTGTGCCTAGGTTATTGCCTCATTGTTCATCACATCAGCCATCAAAAAGATCATCTTGGAGATAAGAAATTTGGATGGTTTCAATAAATGTGGAGAAAACTGGAAAACTGATGAGTGTGGATAGGTCCTGAGGAGAGCCTAACTCTGGTCTTGTGTCTGTCATTTCTGACAGTTTCTTCACATCTTATGAAGAAGCGGATCACAATGGTTGGCACAAGTAGAAAGAATAAGCTCCCCGACACACTCCTTGCAACAAATCGATTTAACCTTCTCATCAAGGGTAAAATAATGTTGTTCTTTTGAGCTCAGTGCACAAGACACCTGCGATCAATGATCAGGTCAAGAAGTCATCATCCTGGATGCCTGGTAAATTGAACAAGAGCAGACTCTTTTCCCAAAGGAATGGGTAACTAAAACAGTGTTGAGCAAGACATACATCTGCAAAGCTCATGCACACACACTGGGACATTTGGCATTTCCAAATTGCCCATAGTGTGTGAGTGTGTGTGCTTGTGTGCCCTGTGATAGATTGGCACCTCGTCCAGGTGTGAGAGTGGGATAATAATAAGATGAAGACAAAAAAGAAGAAATCTCTAATGAAGAAATCAATTATGAGAGATTTATAGCAATAAGAAAGTGTGATGTTTATTGATTAAATGCAATTTATCTGCACACTAAAATGTTAATCATTAAAACAATGTAATTAAAATGTTAATTAAAGAGCTTAACAACAGTTGGTACTACTGGTAATTTTAAATGTGAAACTTACCCTCTCTTGTGCGCGGCTAAATTTCCGTTGGACTCGTTTAGTGAATTGGCCAGCACCCCCCTTTGAAGAGTGACTGGGACTGGTGCCACTTTTTGCCTCAGCCATGATTTCCAAACTTGGTTTTGATGTTAGAAACAATGATGTATAGACAGACCCTACAAAGAATTCTGAGAGAAGTAAGTTAGGTGTAAAAGTATAAACTGTATTTTTTTTTTTATTATTTATTTTTTGCTATTTGCCATTATTCTTGCTCTGTTATAGTAATAACAATAAAACTCTAATCTTTCTCAGTCATAACTTCTAAATTTCACTGTCAGATCATTCTACAAAAATGGTGGAAAGTGCTGCTGTTAGAAATGTGAAAAAGTAGAAAAATTGACCAGTTAAAACCCAATATTTGAATTGAATTGCAATTCAAATGGAATATAAATGTAAAAAATGTCTCAAATTACATGATAGTTTAAATCACACCACAGTGTTTTTTAAAACTTTTTTTCCAGATGAGTGGTTATGAATTACCGATTGACATTTTATAGTTAATGTCAAGTATTTTTTTTATTTAAATATTCTTCAATTAATGTTGGGTAAGCAAATGTGAGTGAAAATTGCATAAGTTCATATGATGGTATTTAAAATGTGCAATTGTATTTAAATATATTAAGTACTTTTTGGTCTTATAAATCCTTCACTCTTTAACTCAATATCCAGGTTGTAATGAGAAAAAAAAATCATGTATAAGCATGTATCTATGTTGTTTAGATTATTTGTAACACCAATGACAAAATGACAATATATGAATTCTTTACTTACATGTTTTAAAAAATGCATTAAGTACTATTTATTGTGAATTTATAAGGTTATTATTGTTGTTGTTATTGTTGTTATTATTATTATTATTATTATTATTATTATTATTATTATTATTATTATTATTATTATTATTATTATTAAAGAACTCCTAGGTCTGAAAGAAGAAATACATTTTTATAACTGATATTCCACTTTTTCTGTAAAATGACCTAATGATGATATACAGCATAAGTGCATGACTGTAAGGACATTCATAGTGCATGCGTCTGCGGTCATGCCTCTGTTCAGAGCATTAGGTTGATAAAACAGTATACAATGAACATACATCGGTAATACGTTTTAAAATTTAGCAGATAACTTCATCCAAAACAAATACTTTGCACAAAAGTATTGCATAGATCACCAGATTTTGATCCTGATTGCATAGTGGGTTCGGCAGTAAGGTGAAACAGTTTTTATCTGCAGCCAGGAATAATACAATAACTACTATTTTACGGCTATATAAACTATTGTGAGATGACCTTAGACACGTCTCCGCCCTGTGGACTCCAGCCTTACAGGTGTTTTTTATCATAACTCTGCTGAGGTACATGCAAAAAAATTCTGGACATATGGGGAAAAACAAATTGTGAAATAAGATTTTTCTAAATCCTATATATTTCGGTCAGAATGACAAACGTTTTCCTCAAGGACCTCAGCCCTAGTGTACTCATTTAACAAAGACTGAATACCTGACTTTACTCAATAATTAACCATATGTACTATAAAGTAGCTGCTCTGTCAGGAAGTGGAAAGACTGATTGCTATAAAGCTGTGGATTACTGCCAGTCTCCTGCCTTCTCTTAGGGTTGCGGGTGGTAATAAGGTTTTAGCACAAAATCTTTCGGCTTAAAACATTTTAAGGTAGAAAAATCATTGACCAAGCAGTCGGGCAATAATAAATTCAAATGTAGTCAAATCAGACAATCCATAACAAAAACCATATTGTAATGTCAAACTGTTACTTAATTTACTCACTTGTACTTATTAAGTCATCATTTAAAAGCAGTTCCATAATGTTGATTTGTTCCCCATAACCATTTATTCAAAGATGTTATTCTTACCTGTCAACGCTTTCTTTGCATGGGTCCAGCAGTTTCCACGTCTTCATACGCTCTTTCTACTTCTCCAAAGAAATGTGCCCTCTGAAAATCCTTGAACTTTGGAACCAATTGTCTACAGGCTCTTGGGTAAACTATTCAGTGAGCACGCCACTCTAGGCTGACGGGAAAAAGTTATTACACCTAGTTAATACATGGGGACTGAGGTATGCCCGATATACTGTAGCACTGTAGCGGTACTGTGACCTATATAAAATTATATGTATGTAGTCCATGATCAGAATGCACAGTAAACTAATCGGGCAAAAATAATTTCTGGCAATGTTTGCAATGTTCTCGTGCTAATTTACAAACTATGACAAATAGGTAATTTGTTTAATTGTAGTCACAACAAATCAGTAATTAATTCCATTAACATTTAGTTAATAAGTCAATGAGTTATTTGTTTGGCCTTGTATTGTAGACTGAGGACATTTAGCTTCCTCTCAATCATAAGAAGGACAAGACTGCACATTGCACAATGTCAGAGATTGCTGGGATAGGCTTTATGCACTGGACCACAAAGTATTTAAAACATTATGTTACATATTATATTTCAGTTTATAGAACAGTTTTTGAATTTGCTGTTCATCAAGGCCTAGATGACTAGTAAAATTATAATATAAATATGTGCTATAGTAAATGATATTGGACATCTCCAGACCTGAAAATGAACAAAAATGAGTATGAAATCCAAACATTACAAAGCAAAGCATGCATGTACAGGTCAAGAGCTTCATTTAATGTTCACATCAAACATCAGAACTGACAAAAATGGAAATGAAAGTCTACACTTCAATCATATCTTGACTGCTTCATTTTTAAATTCACTGTGTACAACGACAATAATGTGAAAGTTTTGTCACTTTCCAAATACCTATGGGCAAGAGTGTATACATATAAATATGAAAATGTAATAAGAGAAAATGTATAGTTTGGCTACAAATATTATAACATTACAAAAAAGAACAAGTTTCTCATAAAAAGGGGATTTTTGTTTTGTTTTACTGAATTCAATTAAAATGTAAAATGATAAATTCACATGATGTTTGATCTAATTTCTTTGTATAACCTTATGCCGATATTGATGTTGACAGGAAGAAATACACTTTAAAATTGTACAATTAATGTTATGTACTTATGTTATGTACGTACAACTTAAATTGATCAATCGCTTTCTTATAGCTGAGTCTCTTTAGAAAAACCCGATTTAATTACATAAAGCAGTAAGTGGTTTAATTGTGTAAAAAAAAAAAAGTGTAAACTGTATATAATACTGTGCTAAGCGGTTGAGGAATTGATTCCTGCTTCAGGTTTGCATGTTCTCCCAGGTTTCTTTCCACAGTCCAAAGACATGCACATTAAGTTAATTGCCATTTTCAAATTGCCTGTAGTATGTGAATGAGTGTGTGCATGCTTGTGTGTTCTGTAATTGACACCCCGTTCAGGGTGTCTCTCTTGGAAGAGACTCCAGGCCCCTGTGACCATGAACAGGATAAGCAGAGAATACTGTAGTATCTGAGGTACACCGTGCTGCACTATTACAATTTTTTTTTTTACTTATTTAACCTAGTGCTGTGTCATTATACAGTCCCTGCTGAGAGTTTGGGAACAGCAAGGCCAATTCCCTTTTTTGTGCTATACAATAAAGACTTTTGGGGTTAAGGTCAAAGCATGAATATGTGAAAGATTAGCTTTTAGCTTTAGCTCAACAAGTTCAGCCAATGACAAACTCAGGATTTTTTTTGTTTAAACCCACCCAGTTTTTCATGACTGAAAAATCTGAAACATGTTACGAAGAGGTATTTTTGTTGCCCAAATGTGCTTTGTGAGATTGACGGTTTATACAGTTAATAACTCTAAATATTGACTTTCGGTTTGTGCTATGGAATTTGTCTGTAAAGACTGCATTTGCTATTTTAAGAATTATAAACCAACATGGAGACTATTGAGAGCTTTCTATGGGAGCAAAGCAAGCTCAAAAGAGGAGAAAAACAGGTAGACTCTATCACAGATCCATTACATCATTCAGATCCATATTACAAATCCATTAGGAATAACCAAAACAACCACCTGGAATCTACTGAAAAAAAAAAAAAAAGCCAGGGGTGTACTACCAACCACCCAAGGAACTCAAGGAACACACCACCTCAAACAGAAAGCAAAGGTGAAGGTATTATAATCTAATGTGCAAAAATGATTTTGGATCTGCAAATAAAATTCAGTATAATTTGCTTTAAAGTACTTTGCTATCTGTCTCTATACTTTGCTAACAAATGTATAAACTTGAAACATGACAATGATTTAGCATATCTGTGAAATTCATAACTTGTAATAAAATTACTGGATAAAACTCTTACACATTCTTAAACAATTAACACAAAACTTAAAAGCCAATTCATTAGTCTTTTACCAAACTTGTGCGCAAATGTTTAAGCGAAACTGAAGTATCATTTTCAGTCGTATTTTACCAATTCCTGCATCAGCTGAGACACAGATAACCTTCCTTCTAAATGGAAGAAGTTAGTTTGTCATAAATATTTAATGCTATATGTCTTTTTTATATTTAGTACGCTGCTGAAAAATCCAGCATAGACCAGCATGATTTATATGCTGGTTTATGCTGGTTAATACTGGTTAGTGCTGGTCTGATGCTGGTTTAGCTGGTGAACTAGTATAACTGATGGAAGACCAGCATATCTACGCTGATGAAACCTTACCACCATCATTGTTCTTGCTAGTTAGTGCTGGTCTGGTGCTGGTTTAGCTGGTGAACCAGCATAACTGATGGAAGACCATCATGCCTGCTGAAAAATCCAGCATAGGCTAGCATGATTTATATGCTGGCCCACCAGCAAGGTTTTGGTAGTTAAAATTGGTTACCATTTTAGCTCTTGTTTTTTAATAGCTAGTACTGAAAATAATCTGTGATATAAATACATGCACCGTGTAGTGTTATCTTTAAATGCATTCACATACAAAATACAAAAATAATCCATTTACCAAAAATATGTAAATACATTATTTTACATTTATTAAATATCTGTGGGTTGTCTAAAAACACAACACAAACCTTTTATATAAATGCACTTTTTAAAAAAGTAATCAATGGAAATAAAAAAAAACAGCTTGACCAGCAGGATTACCAGTATACCAGCCACAGCACCATGAGGTCAGCTGTTTTGGTGGTGGGACCACTTGCATTTTTTATGGTAACCGTCAAAATAACTTAAAATGTTCCATCATTTTTAACCATACACATATGTGTAATGCATCGATATATGTCTTTATTTTGTTAATGTACACTCACATATCAATAAAACATTGTGCTTTTGTAAAATAAAGAAAATAAACAGGGTGCACATTCTGCCGTCTCAGTCTCAGAAAATCTTTTTGAAACGCGTCACTAAAATTAACTAAAATTAACACACACATATCCATATATATACAGTACAGACCAAAAGTTTGGACACACCTTCTCATTCAAAGAGTTTTCTTTATTGTGTTCTTTATTGTGTTCTTTATTGTGTTCTTTAGCCCAAACAAGTCTCTTCTGCTTCTTGCCTGTCCTTAGCAGTGGTTTTCTAGCAGATATTCTACCATGAAGGCCTGATTCACACAGTCTCCTCTTAACAGTTGTTCTAGAGACGTGTCTGCTGCTAGAACTCTGTGTGGCATTGACCTGCTCTCTGATCTGAGCTGCTGTTAACCTGCGATTTTTGAGGCTGGTGACTCGGATGAACTTATCCTCCACAGCAGAGGCGACTCTTGGTCTTCCTTTCCTGGGGCGGTCCGCATGTGAGCCAGTTTCTTTGTAGCGCTTGATGGTTTTTGTGACTGCACTTGGGGACACTTTCAAAGACTGACTGACCTTCATTTCTTAAAGTAATGTTGGCCACTCATTTTTCTTTACTTAGCTGCTTTTTTCTTGCCATAATACAAATTCGAAAGTTTGGACACATCTTCTCATTCAAAGAGGTTGAGAAGGTGTATACACATATATATCTATAGAAAGCTTAAAGTGTCTACTTTTAAATGTAGCAAGCTTAATCAAAAATAAATATTCTCAGTTTATGTAATCCAAATGAATCTAAGGAGAGATACAGTCTTTCTGCCACACTTCATTCACTGATAATGACCTGAGACAGAACACGCTCACACGCTGTTCACAGGGAAACAGTCAGGGTAATCTACAGTACATACAAGGATACGCCCCCAAACACACACACGCACACACAGTAGATCCGGTGATTTTCCTGCGCTTGTGGAAAATATTAGGCACTGTACAGGTTTCTGAAGCTCTACAGAATGTTCTGGACAGTGGGAGGAGTTAAGATTTACTTCAGAACAACACTAAGACTCCAACAAAGAACGAAGGAGGAGCATTCAGCAAGCTGTTACCATGGGTAAGTATTTAAATCTTATATAATCTTTATTCTGACGATATAAAACTAATATTAATTTATTTTCCTCATTTTCTCACAAGCTTTTGCCAATTTATGTGAAATATTGTCATTTAATGTCACTTACATGATTTGGTTAGCATGTAGATAACAAATCATGCTAACATGCTAAGGCAGTATGTTAGCATGATCAATAAAACATTGTGCTTTTGTAAAATAAAGAAAATAAACAGGGTGACCATTCTGCCGTCTCAGTCTCAGAAAATCTAACATGATCTATGATCACGCTAACATACTGCCTTATGTAGCTTAGCACAAACAGGTTATCTCACAGGTGGCTAAGCTAATGCCTTACAGTACAGTATGTAGATTACAGATGGTTGTCAGTATCAGCTGTGGTGTAAATGTTTATAATATATTCACCCCGTTTTGGAGAGCTTCATGTTATGGTAGCTATTTGGTTCAGTTTTTGGTTAGCTTATGACACTGCTATCTATAATGTTATTTAGCACAAACACTTTAGCTCCCGTTGCCTAAAATAATGCCTTATGTAGCTTACAGATGTTTGTGATATTAAGGTGTAAATGTAAATCGTAATGCAAAAAGTATAAATTGTTGTATAACATTGCAAAAGTTTGTGTTGTCTTTATGCATGGTCAATAGTTATTGATGATTATTGACAGTAATTTTATCATCATTCTTATGTTTCTTTTTCCTTTTTTATAAACCGTTGTGACCATGAAAATGATCAGCCACCTGTTTTATTGAGACCACATGCAAACAAGCAGGCAAGATACAGACAGACCATCACTATGTCATGGGAACCTCGAGCACAACTGGGGTCTGGATTCAGGATGGATCTCTTCTATTTTTTTTTATGCAGTTGACCACATGATAAAGTTTCACCTGTGACTGGCATCTGAGGTCAGTCCAACACATGGACTGACCTCAGATGCCAGGAATGTTACCACTGCTGGTCACAGCGTCTGTGTGAATTGATAATCAGTTCATGGTAAGCAGCCATAAACACCATGTAAATGTCAGGTATGCGATGTTCACTTGTGTCTTGAGTTAAACAAGAACTGCTTTTCGAGAGAGTCACAAATATGTAGGGTTGGGTAACGAAAACCGGTGCCAATACGGCACCGGTACCTGTATAACCGGTATGTACCGGACCGAAACAGAACGCGAATTTACGTGCCTCATTTCAGTGCCACTTAACTGCCTGAATTGTCGATTAATATATTTGTTCTCTGGGGCTATTATGACACATTTGTAATAAGCATTAGATTCATCAACACACATGATCGCTAGTAAAATGTAAATACTGCATTCATGGGGTGTCAGAAATGATCGGAAAAATAAATTATTTCCTTAATTAGAAAACTCTTGAGGACTTCGGAAAGCTTTGATAATACAAATCCAAAACATTGTTGAAGTAATGCCACTGTCCATTTTATTTTTGTAAATTAAAAGTTTATTAGATTAGATAAAAAAATTTAAAAGCACAAATCATCGGGAAATGGGACCATCCGAGATGCGCGTGAACGCATCTTGCGCTACACTCGCTCTGACGGCAGCAGGTGGTCTACCGCTATCTTAACTTGCTAAATTAACTTTCGTTAAAATGCCTAAAACTGAACGGTCGAAATTGTGGCTATATTTCACAAGAAACGATTCCGACACCGGCGACGTGCAGTAAATGTTTTACAGCAGTTGCGTGTAAAGAGGGAAACACGTCAAATCTAATGAAACATTTGAGGGCAAGCGGAATAAACTTAAAGCAGAAGGATGCGCCGTGTTTGACAGCTTGCGGACAACAGCTGGCACTATCGGTGTGGATGACCACAGCCCCAGTCATACCAACCCTAGCAAAAAGGATTATAATGACGACAGCAGCCTTTCCGCAGGTTAGTAGTAGGCTAATGTAATGTTAACTGCAAAATGCAAGTCTTGCATTCATGCTAATAAATGGTCAAACGATTTGTAAAATACTAATGTAACATGGATTCTGTTTATAATTATGGCTTTCCAGATAGTACTTAAACATTTAATATATTGTTAAATTTTAAGCATTACATTTTTTGTTCAATAAAAATTTATTCTTGAGTCTCCACCATCATTTTGTGGCTTTCCAAAGTATTTATTCAGGCACCGGTACCGGTTTAAAAGTATCGATTTGGCACGGGTATCGAAAAAACCCAAACTATATCCAACCCTACAAATATGTATGACTGTGTATAAGGTGTAAAAGTGGGCTTTTACAAACCTCACACCCTTTCTTCATAGTGCACTGTTCCTGTTCCCACTGTTTTACACTGTATATCTGTTTGCAAGGCCATATTTACACTATGCCAGAAATTTGCCTTCTGTAAGATCATCTGTGTCCCTCTTCCCTCAATCCCGGACATTTACTTTGCACTAGGTGAAAGAGGTGACATATGTTTATAAGTAAAGTCACATTTATATGTATATAAGTAAGAAAAAAATACAAATGTCAGGACATGTCTGTTTTTTATAACTACTTCAGGGTCCATAAACCTGCAGACCCCTAAATAAAGAGTAAGGGCCAAGCTCACTCATCTACACTACTGTGGTGTGAAAGTAACTGTGTGAAAGTGTCCCCGAGAAGTTGGTCTCATGTTTTTTGTTATTATTTTTTTTAAATCAAAACTTATTTGCTGTTCATTGTTAAATTATCAAATTGTTACAAATGTGCATATTGTATATATTACATATTACACAATGTTAATGTGCTGGCCAATAAAGCTGATTTTATACTGATTGTTTTATATTTTACATATTGGAAAACAATCTTCCATGTATTCTGGCTATTATACCATACCAACATTAGATGGGGTGGTGAACAGCATAGTATCATGGCACTATAAAGTTGGTCACCAGCATACCAGCAGAATGTCTTGCTGAGGACTGTGGACCAGCATCAGTAAAGTGTCCAGCATACCAGCACCAGCATACAGGCAAAATGTATGCTGGTCACCAGCATCAAAACACAACTTATGCTGGTCTATGCTGTTTTTTTCAGTAGGGTAACAACTGGTTTTCATATTTTTTGCATGAGGATATGTTATAGAAAGAAATTACAAAGCACTGGATAAGAGACACCAGCCAACAGCTGTAAACATTATTAAAAATGCAATTTAAACTCAAAAGTATAATCCATAAATAAAACAGTAAACTTTCAAAATACTGTATATGGTTTGATTGAGTGGAAGTTGGCATTAGTTACTAACTTACATTACATACTTTCAGGGGTGCTCATTATGTATAGGTTTGTGGGTATATAATTTGTACAGATATTGTTTGGCTAGATATGAAGTGAATGTGATGTGAGCTAATAAAAATGAAGCTTAAACACGGACGGGACTAGGTTTACTGGGGGACGTTAGAGAAATGTCTGTTTCACAGAGGTACTTTGTGATTTTATTCCCGTCCGAATCTGCCATGTCTGTCTTTTTCTCACACGACCGCTGTAAAAAAAAAATTCCCGAAACGCGTTTGCTTGTGTTATGGTCAACGTGAACTACCGTACAATCTCTAGCGCGCCGGTATTCCGAGTTTCTGCTTTCTACGCTCCAGTAGAAATCCTCATCCTCAACACGTGGTCTTGTGCAACGCCCACATGAAAAACACAGACACACCTACCTAAGTAATAAACACGGAGATGTTAGTTCCGTCCGAATCCATAGATGAAATGATAGACGTCGCTTGAAAAAAAAATTCAAACTCAAACATCCCCCAGTAAAATTAGTCCCGTCCGAATAGTGCTTTATTTGAAATTAACTTAAATGGAAACCAGGTCCTAAAAAATGCAAATCAGATTTCCCCCATTGTGATTTTACATGAAAAAATACAACTTCTCCCATCTCGCAGCGCAGCTCTTCTCGAAACAAGAGCCTGAGAGCCTTCTTTAAGAGATGCAGTTAATGATGCTAGGCAATGGGCTAACTGCTAACCTAGCCTTCTTCCATTATTAAATGGGTAATTTAGCAATGTTTACTTCTTAAGACATTGTAATGGTACATTTGTACTAATTACAAATTCATGCAACAGAAAATCAAGCATGCCAGAATGCATGACATGAGTTGTATTTCAACTGTAAAATTAAAACAAACTTGAAATACATCCAAATCTTCAAAAAGGACCATATGTGACCTATAATAAAACCCCAGTAGTTGATCAAAAATGGCGCAAAAGAAAATTGGTTAGCAAAGAAATTGGTTAAACCATTAAATAAATTTGAATGTGTACATCATCCATCAAGATCGTACAAATAGTAGTACTTCAATGCCAGGTTTTTAATTTTCTTTTTCAATTTATAATCTGAGATATGTAATTTGTCATCTTGTAATTTTTAAACATTACTTCATAGTTTATTAATCTGTTTTTTATAACATATTATAAAATGTAAAATACATTAATTATTCATATTTTCATAGGGACTTTGGAATTTAGTTGTTTATTTTTTTTTGCTGTAAACATGAAATGTTACTAAAAGTAACAATCTATTTCAGAAAAAGCTGTTTTTAAATGTTTTTTCATCTTGATTAAACTTGATTTTTGTGCTATTGGATAGGCGTTCATGTACAAAAAACAAGCATGAAAATACTGACAGCTTAAAGAAAATATTTATAGGCTACTGTGAATTAAGATGATTTAATAATAAAAAAAAAAAAAAAAAAGAGCAGCAAGATAATGCTCTCTCTAGCATAGCCATAACAGGTACATACTGGTACTTTGTTGGGTGTAAGAGGGAGGGAGGGGGAAATCAATCGATGAAAGGCAATTTGCTATTTTTACACAATCCAATAATGAGGCAGAATAACATACAAAATGCATTTTTTTTTTAAACACAGGTAAATAGACATAAAATAGCATACTGGGTGAAAAACTCCACTATTCATGGCCTCATTTTGTTAATCATCCTCTTACACAACAGATTTGGAAAAAATAGTAAAAAGCACACAAAGTGGAGCAAATGTTTGCATAGGAATGTAATGTATGCACATTATGAGGTTTGGCTAAACTCGCTGAAATATATAAAAATATCATAAAAATCGGGATAATGTTATCAATTTTGGGCTTCTTAATAAAGAACTCCCCACACACACACTGATATAAATGTAGTAGACAATGGAAGTGCATATTTTGGCCTGTCCATGTGTAATCAGTAAAAAAAAAAATCTAAAAACCCAGGAAAATATAAAAGGAAAAGTGATTAAAACATTTGTAGTTCTATACATTAATTGTAAATATTGATTAATTGTGCAGAATACAGTAGCTCTAGATGTCTTTGGCCTTTTGCTGGCTACTTTAGCAGTGGAGAGGCAAAGAAGTTACCCTGGCGACTGAAGCTCACAGCAGATTTACTCTTGCTACCAAACCTGTAAAAGCAAAGCCAAAATAGCCATGATCAGCTCCACTGTAACTTACACAATATATAAAAAACATTTTCAATATGTAAATACAATAGATATCAATTAATGATGCCAGAATAACACTAACTTGGGAGTGATGACGCCGAGTGTTGCATTTTTCATACGCTGAGAGAGAGAACTAGAAGATGAAGTCTTGCTCATCTGCTGCTCTGGAGTGGTGAGGGGGCCAAACATGCTCACTGCACATAATGACAGGTCTGCTAAGGTCATGATGAAGTCTTATAACTGTTTATACTCTAAATGCACTGCACAAATTTCTTTACCATCGTGTGCAAAATTAAGGCATGCATAGGTAGAACTGAAAATTAAGTCGAAACAGCCGTTATAGCTGTGCTTCAAACAATGTGATAAAAATATTAATAGAAATAAAAGTTATCTTTAATAGACAAAACCCACTATAGCCCAATATTAAGGACCATTTTAACTCCAAGGATTTATATACATTTCCAAAGTTGTTTATTACCTAAATAAACATTATTATTCTCCTTAATCATCAGGTAGTAATTAAGTAACACTAATTTACTAAGTCTTTAAGCTTCTAGACATTTCTAATTAATAAATGACATATCTGTAGAACATCCCTCCTAAGCTTGTGTCATTCACTGCAAAACATGATACCTTTTTGGTCTGGAGTGGAATAAACATTGGTGTTCTCAATAATCATGTGATCAGCATGAGCTTGATGGTGGTCCTGCTCAACCATCGTGAACTGGCTCCAGTACTCTGCAGGCAAGCTCAGCAAGCGTTCAACAACCTGAAACAAATGTTTGTATTTATTTCATTTAAACAAGAACAAACATAAACTTTATTTTAAAAAAAGTCACAGGACAATTGTTCCACTGAATCTGAACAATGACATTATTAGTAGACCTAATATTAGTTTTCATTGTATACACAACACAACATTAGACATTTTTTTCTTGGCCATTTCTTGGTTCTACCTTAGGTTGTCTCTTTGTGTCTTGCAGAATAGTCATTGGTTGTGGATCAGGTACACCATGACCCACAATAGTAGGTCCAAACACACGAGCCAGATTAGTCACATCCATTTTAGTAGCCGGGCTTTGAGCAACTCTGCAAAATCAAAAGAATAACAATTTAACATTGCAGTGTGTACAGTTTTTCTTGGATAAAATTCTGATCAAATAAGAATACCTGCCATATAATCATAATTATTCCACTCAATTTCCCCAACTTAACAAAAATAACATTCCTATGGAGGTCTGGGAAGATCACCGTAGTCCTAATTTGGCAACACCAAGCACTTCAGCAGCACCTTGTTATTGCAAGTACATTGGAGGTTTTGCAACTGTAAATAAGGACCAATATGTATTGTTCTGTTAGTATAATACAGAGTAGTGCTGTTTTGGAGAGGCCAAGCTCTTTATTCAATAACTGCATTTTCAGTATCACCTAAACATGTTGCATCCCTCTGCTTTTAACTTTAACAGCTTGCAGACATCAACAACAGCTGGCAGTGTGGATGTCCCCAGCCTCAGTCAGACCAACCAAAGACAGGAGAGGTTTTGTATTTTGCTATACAAGGCAAATATAGTAATAACTGCTGAACTTTAATCCTGGTTTGTAGCATAAAAAGAATTACCAACTACTTTTTTTTTTTTTTTTTTTACTTATTGTAGTTGTATTGGGTAGTACATAAATTAGTTATGTTTTGTATTTACTTACATTTACGTACACTTTAAAAGCTACACTTTTTAAAAGTTAAAACCTCTTTAAATACATAAGTATTTATTGCAATTTTTAAATAAAAAGCCCTCCTTTAAATGTTATTCAGCATTTTTTTCCTTAAAGCATCGGTTTACGCACTGGAACTGCTTTAAAAGTATTGATGTGGCTTCGGTATCCAAAAAAAAAAAAAAACCCCGATACCAACCCTAATAGTTACAAGAGAGGAATAAAAGTTTTAATGTGCCCCATAGGTCCTGAAAGTTTAAGTCCAACTGTTAAATTAAATTGAATAAGGTTAATAACAAGGGTTTTAAATCAAATTTTTATATGAAGCACAATGAAATGAGCTTACATGTGAGGCAAAATAACCCAAGGGATCAAAATATACGTTTAAAGGGATTTTAAACTCTACCCAAGTTCTTCCAAATATATTAAACTATGTAGTACATTATACTATCACCTAAGTAGCCAGTTTAGGTTTAATGTTTTTTTATAATTAAGGACTTGTAATTTCCACTTTCCACTGTGCTGCTGCCTACCTCTGCAGATGGATGATCAGGAAAGCCAGAGTGTCCCTGTTAGGCTGAGGCAAGTCACTGATAGTTTGGTACATTAGTGCAGTGGAATTGTCTTCATCAGCTACTTCTGAAAATAAATATGGTTATACAATCACCACAAGCTCCAGAAAAATGAAATAAAAAATACAGTTGTCTGTGCATTCAGACAGGATCCAAACTTAATAAAAAGTTTGACTCAAAATAAATCTAATTGTATATTGCTTTTCTGGAATTTCTGGACTAAATATTTTACTATAACAAAATACCCTTTGGCACAGAATCTATTTAAACTTTATTAGCAATCCTGTGGTGTGATAGCCTAATGAAATTTTGCTCCAGTTTAGACTCACCTGCAGCATCCATAAAATTACTGTTGAGACGGAAGGTGAGCAGTGGCTCTTTGAGGTTTCTCAGGAAGTCCTTGAGGAGGCCAGTAATAGCATGAATGTCCTCCACCTTACTTAGCAAAGGAATAGTCTTCCCACGCAAAAACTTCTCTTTCAGTTCCTTCACCATTCGATCAGCACCAGACAGACGGTACAGGCCAGTCTAGTAAAAGATCACCAAGAAAACAAAGCTAATTAAACAAGCTACAAAACCTGATTAATTCAATAGTCACATTATCCAAACTAGTTAACTCACGGACCTCATGTAGGCCTCTCTGCTCAATTTCATTCACACAGTGGACCACTAGTGGTGGAATCATGGGGGAAGTGACCGAGACATAGTCTGCAAGAGTGCCCTACAAAACAACATAGTAAATTATAATTAACAACAATACTGGGAACTACAAATGATTCATTTTAAGAGTTCACTACATTTCTGTCATAGCACAGTAATGACATTTATTCATTTATGTGACTAGTGCTAACTGAAAAATAACATCCTGTTCTTCTTTCAACCAGGCCAGGTGCAGTTTTTTTTTTTTTTTTTTTTTTTTTTACTCCCAACTTCTCAACCAGCCGCTTTTATTACTTAAACAATGGCAATAAATGAAATTCATGCAACAGCAACTAATTTTAATTACTTGTAAATACCAAACTACACATTGTCCAAAGTTCATGAAAACTCACATGACTTGACTCATGATTAAAAGAATGGGTGATCATCATGTCCTAAACATATCTGCGCAAGTCAAAAACGAGACAACCTCATTTCCTATAAATTGTCTAAGATAGTATGAAAATATATGTTTTTACTGGACTGGTAGGTATAATTTATTAAAGAAGAAATTTTACTTTAAACCCATTTTCCAGATAAAATAAATAAATAAATAAATAAAATAATAAACATTCTACCTCTCCAATTTTAACTGGTGTCCCAGACATGTTAGGGATGCAGGGCAGGGGACATCGCTCTCGACACTCAGGATGGGTGACCACACGACAGTCCCGGCACTTCAGAGAAATTTTTCCAAACTTGATCCTCTTCCCACAAGGGACACAGGACTCAGGCTTTATCACCTAAAAAGCATGTCAAGTTTTTTTCAACAGTAATAATAATTTTAAAAAAGTGACATAAGTATGACATTGAGCATACCGTTTTGGAAACAAACTCATGCAGACGGACAACTCCATTGGTCTGCGGTGTGCTGGGCTCTGCTTTGATCTCAGTCCGTTTTACTATGTCTACAGACTGCATGGAATCTGTGTCTGCTGTGTCCCAAACCATGGCAGCTACAGAAAATAGAAGCAGACAGGGCATGGGTTACATAAAACACATTACCCCTAATCAAATCAGCCAAAATGAATGCTAATAAATTAAGATATTCTAACTGTAGACAAATAAATTTGAAGAGAGTCCAGAAATCTAATTTAATTCAAAATCACTAGAACCACAAAGGGAGCTAAAATTTGTGTAGCTGTAGTGTGAATCACTAAAACATTACTTCTGCTGCGTGTGAAGCAGAGGGAGAGGTTAAAGGTAACTGTGGTGCATGCGGCAGATAAAGTACTCCACATCTGGATATTATTTCCTACTATGTACAGAATGTGATGCAGTCCACTTTTGTAATAAAATGTCTCCTCAATCATAAAACCGTCATTAACAAAACTGAGCTTTTGTTTTTTGACCAAATCAAGGACCTAATGCTTTAACAGACATGACTATTCTATTTACTACTGGCTTTAAAGTTGCATCAGACTGAAAAAAAAAATTAGTACATCCTTTATGTGAAATCCAGTCACAGATGGACTGCACGAATGCATCAAAGAAAAAAAATGCATTATTAATCTCAGATGCGACATCAAGACGTTTTAGTGATAGTGTTTTAGAGGTCATAAATTTAGTGTATATAATAAACAGCATGTTCTTAACATACAAAAAAAAAAAAAAAAAAAAAAAACATTCTATGGCATATATCAACTATGCTATGTTAATGTCTTAAAGCACCCTAGACATAATAACCCTGACTAGTTTTAAACCTACCAGTCTTTCTCCTGCTTCTGGTCCAGTAAGGCACAGCTTCAAGAGTGGTGACAGCCTCTATGGGACCTCCATTTTTAGGCACAGTCACTGTGGTCTTGGCCACCAGAGACTCATTCCCCTATGGATACGAGTACACGCAAACCAAACACCTCTGTTTATAAATCAACACATAAGGTTGTGGATGAAATGCACAGGAATAGCAACATTATCATATAAAGTCAAAAATGCTATTAGATGTACAGATTTAAATAGCTCATCATCACTAAAATGAGTAAAACCCACAACAGAAGTCATAGCAACCTGTACAGTAAGGCTCCATTCACACTCGTTAATAAACATACATCACTAAGTGGTGGTGGCTCAGTGTGTTAGGGCTCCGAGTTACTGATCAGAAGGTCAGCAGCACGAGCCCCAGCTCTGCAAGTTTGCTGCTGGTGGCCACTTGAGCAAGGCCCTTAACCTTGTCTGTTCCAGGGGAGCTATATAATGGCACACTGTGCTTTGACCCCAGCCTCGTAGCAAAAAGCTGGGATATGCAAAGAATAAAGTTTTCACTGTGCAGTAATTTATATGTGACGAATAAAGGCTGAACTGAACTAGTCAGTTCCGAGTAAGAGAGTAAATGTGCATTCAATTAAATTCAAATTTTTTCATTCCTATAAAATACACTTAACAGACATTGTCACAAATTTATCCCAAATTTGCAAGGTAGTGACCGTGTAAGAGTCTGCATGAGGTAGGAACCATGAAAGTAACCAGACACAAAAGGAAAGCTATCCTTTTCTAGGCCCCATTCAGGTAAATATTAGTGCTATGCAGGAAAAATTTAGCCTTTTTTTTTTTATTCTCTCCTTAATTTTATTTTAACTTGTATGTTAAACTCCTGTATTTGAAGTTTAGATTGCTTCAATACTGCACTTGGTTTTTAATTAGAACACTTACTTTCTCGGAGGAGCGGCCTGTTGATCGAGACCTCTTAGGGGCAGCAGGAGGTCCATCAGTGTGGTTTCTCGAGGAGCGCTACAAAATAACAACATTCAACTTAGTGATCTTATAACCAGAAAAAAAAAAAACTAATTTTGAGGTAGGAATGCAAGTCATAAGCTTACTCTCTTCTGTCGTTTCTTTAGTCGGACAGTTCTGACAACAGAAGAGTCCCAGTCCTGTGCAAACAAAGTGCCAACAAAAAATTTTTTTAAGGGAGTAAAAATAAATAAAATAGTAAACAGTCATATTTCTCTCACACAACTTGAATTACTGACACAAAGAAACTGGGTTTAGTTGTACTAACAGAGGATCAACTCCTGGTTGTAAGCTATTTCAGTTGTTCTGGTTATATAGAAGATATAGATATTCAGTACTATATAGAAACCACTTGACTTGCATTAGGGGTGCGACGGATCGCAGTTGATCCGTGCACATCACAACCCACGGTTCGGCATGTACATGACCCACGGATTAATTGCTCATTTTGTAAACTTGCAGATTAATCTTAAATGTTTAAAGATCGCAGAGTGATTCTACCAATATTATTTAAGTAATGAATTAGACGGTGAACACAGAACACAAAAAGCCTCCCGTGTCATTCAAATCGCATGTATGGGAGCATTTTGGCTTCTCTGTAAAATATAATGATGACAGAAGAAGAGTGGTGAACAAAACGGTTACAATGTGTAGGCACTGTGAAAACGGCAATACATCGATGGTCACGCATCTGAAGTGACATCACCCCGGTGTTCTGTCAGAATGCAAACCGCAACAAGCACAGCAAGCTCAACGCTGCATTTAAACAGCCCTTTGCACCAGAATCAGAGCGGGCTAAAGAGATTCCCAAATCTATCTGGATGTTTATCGCAGCAGACATAAGGCCATACTCTTGGGGAAAACCTAGGATTTATTTTCCGTGGGGACGAAATACCCACTTCCGCATGAACTTTACGAACTTTAAAATTCTATAAAATCCTATACCCTTATCAGATGCATCCTCTATTGTGATCACCACAGACGGGTGGACATCAAGGTCTACAGAAAGCTACGGTGCTCACTAAATCACAGCAGAGTGGGAGAAGCGAATCCGGCGCTACAGACACACCCCCTCTACGAGAGTCACACAAACCTAGCGCAGTGATAGAAGCGGTAGCAGAGTGAAAGTTAAAGACGCACAATGCATTTAGCAATAGCCCAGTCACCGCAGATGATTCCAGAAACCAAGTAAATGCAGTGACAGAAGCTGGACTGGGGTCACAGATATTGTGCTTTGCACATGAGAAATGTAGCATACCAGTGTAAATACCCTCACATTGCAAAGATGGCAAGACTCTACCTTGCCGTGCCTGCCACTTTAGTTCCTATAGTGAGAGGGTGTTCTCCACTGCAAGTGACAAAGTGACTGCTAAGAAGTCTACTCTCTGCCCAGAGAATGTGGACATCTTCATCTTTAAAAAAAATCTCATTATAATATTTGGTCTGTTTTCAGGTCTCATTTTGTTTTTTTGTTGTTGTTTTTTTACATGCTGCACTTTAGCAACTGAGTATTGAATATTTTATTTATTTATTTTATATTTATTTATTTGGCTGGTTATTTCTTATTTTTGTTAAAACCAAAAGTTGCTGGCCTTTTTCTGCTGATCCGAAAAATGATCCAATCCGTGGCTCAAAAACCGTGATGTGATCCGAACCGTGATTTTTGTGATCCGTTGCACCACTACCTTGAATACTTCAATTCATATAATTTGGATGGAATTCATGTTGTTCATACATTTCTTTTAATATTTCTGCTAAAGCCTCCGAGTGGCACAGTGGGAAAGTGCTCGCCTCATCATCCGGAGATCGCCGGTTCGAATCCAGCCGACCGCATCTTTTCGAACTGCTCGCTCATGCACCCTTGGGGGCAGAGTAACACACTCCAAGGGTGCATGAGCGAGCAGTTCGAAAAGATGCGGTCGGCTGGCGTCACGTGGTTCGGAGGAAACGCATCATAGTCTTCGCCCTCCCGGCTGAGTGGTAGTAGTAGCCTTAATGTGGGAGCCCCCTAGTGACGGGGAGGAATTGGACATGATCGGAGAAAAATCCCCCCCCCCCCCAAAATAAATTTATATGGGGGGATTTTTCTCCGCTAAAAAAGCTAAAATAGACTACACTACGCGGTTTTGAGGCCAAAATAAATGTTGCCATCTTTGCTCTTTTAGTTGTCGTCCATTACTGAAAGCATGATTCAGAACATTGATGCTGGATTACTACAAAGACCCAGTTGTGGGTCCCCTCACATTGTTTGATAAATAGTGGTAAATGTCAATCTTTCAACAAAGAAAACTACTTACCAATGAATCATCAGTTTTATCATAGCTAATATCGGACAGAATTGAGGCAGATTCATCAATAGTGGTCAGCCTGTAGAGAAAAATTAATAATAAAACCATTATTAATCTGCCAACAGCAACCTGGGCACTTGTAAATCTGTGATCTGCAGACTGTGAATAAACTTTCACTGAGAACATCACTGACTGCTAAGTCTTAATTCTCAGGGTTGATTAATAATGCATTGCTTGATATTTAACAGCTTGGTGTCCAAGCTTACTCTATACTGTAAATTAATTAATTAATCAATCTGTGCTTTCTTTATATTTCAAATTGTTAAAATAAATGCATAGCACAGATTATTCTTACATTGGTTCAGAGAGCTCAGGCCACACTGGACTTTCGCCATGATGTTTCTTAAAGTCAGGTGGTCTAGTAATTTCTGGTGACACCCTTTATTTTTATTGGATCACAAGATCAAAACTTCACAGATTAAAAGTTCATCTACATAATGGCAATTCACTGCAAAGAGAAACTAACCACTTTGAGAATCAAATTTACATTCAATTTGAATTGGCTTTTTCACTGGGTGATCTTATTCACACCTTGCCTGACCACTGCTTTAGGTGAAAATGCAGCAAGCATTTTTTCAGGACACCATCAGTGTAGCAGGAGTTAAAAATATTGGTGTTAGCACATATCTGTACATTTGTAAAAAAGATATTTATATATCTTTATGCAACAATTCATGTTTAAAATAGTTCCTTTATTTATCTTAATTCATATTAAAAGACTTAAATGCAAACCTCTGAGAGAAACAAAACTGAAACAAATATTTAATGTTAAAATAATACAAATATTATTTTGCATATACGTTTGTGTCTTGGGGGCGGGATGAGAAAAACGGGGAATAAAACTTTTCTATACATTTTCCCTCCTATATAAAATGCTGAAAAAAATGTACTAAAATAATTGACATTATTTAGTTACTTGATTATTTATTTTACATGTTTGAATAAATACATTACTGTAAAAGTTAGTTACATATTAACAAGTCAGCCAAACAATCAACAAAACGATAAATGAACAATAAATCAAGCAAATTATTAGCTTACCTGGGGAAAAAAAAAGAAGAAAAAAAAAGAAAGGAACCCATATATTTTAATCTCTTTTTTCTTATTCATTAGTTTCAGCCCCTCCGCTATTCCTGGTGATTGAGACAAAGTTTCAGGTATATGCCCAGCAGAGGGGGCAGTTTCTACTAGATAAAGATCATATTTTATATATAATTTATAATTATAATAAAACAAAAAATAAATAAGCTGATCAGCTTTAATTAGTATTATTTCAAGTTTCAACTGTCTTTCAGAGCTTAATACAATAAAAAAATGTAGTGTTGAGTATCTTATGCCTTGTTTATGATAAGTTGTACTTCTTTTGTCGTTAGCTAAATACACTCCCTGTTCGGTATCAAAGAGTGAACGACAGGTGAGAAATCGAAAAAATACATCAGATAAAAGATTAAGTTGTATCTTAAAATGACTCAATTAAACTAATAAACAACTTATACCACTGTGATATTTAGTAACCCCAGTAAAATATTCAGCTAGCTTTTATGATTAATATCTATTGGTGCAGGTCTTTGTTTACATTGAGCATGTATCTTATTTTAAAGATGATTATTAAATTCGCTCAACATTGATTTGACTCAATTAACTCAAATTTTATTAACTCTGACTAATTAACTGATTTAACTCAACATTGATTTGAGAGCCTAACAATATGCTCTTATTTTGGGTATTTTACACGCCCACACCTCAGACTGCTGCGGATATGTTTGCTTCAACTATCTGTGTTTTATCTCATAGGGGCGCTTCACTGCTACACTGCTTTTTATTAGCACCACAGTTTCTGGACACATGAGAAAAAACTGGTTTTAAACTTCCTGTAGAAAAATGGATTGCGAGCATAATTCATTCCGGAAATTTCCCATAAGGCATAATAAAAACTCAGATTTGTTCCACAATTCAAAAAATATCTAAAAATAATTAGTACAAAAGAATAAGTAAAAATAAAACAAATTAATCTGCACTTTACCTTAAAAAAAAAAAAGTTTTAAAGATGCATTTCCATGAGTATGTGTGCGTATGTGTGCACAGCTAAAGTACGACGAGAGGAGGAATGACTCTTCTCCCCCCCCCCGTCTTACAGAGTAGCCCTCCCTCCCCTCTTATTTGAGAGGGTGGGAGGGCTAAAGTGTGGGACAACTTTCACACACACACACTAACGGAAACACTGCTTTATTGGAGAATGACACATGCTTGTCTTGCGAAACACTCGCAAACTGAGTACTCGCAATCCGAGGTTCTACTGTACATTGATCTTTAAAAAGGTTCAGTTTTCATAGTCTGCATTTATTTTTTTGCAGTAAACCATGCTACGTCGCACTTTCTGGCTCTGTTAAGTGACGCGTATAGCCACGCCCATCTAGAGGGGAAATCGCGACATTCGTCGGGAAAAAAAAAGCTAGATGCTGGGTAGCAATCTGGCAAATAACTGCTCCTAACATCGCTGAACATTTATATATCTATATATATATATTTTTATGCAGTGGTAAAGTGCTCGCCCCATCATCCAGAGGTCGCTAGTTCGATTCCCGGGTGATGCTGCAACCTCTCGCAGGCGGAGGTCTAGAGAGAGCTGATTGGCCGAGCTCTCTGAGGGGAGGGATGAGAGGTACTTAGTGCTCCCACATTAATCACGGCTCTACAGTCAATCGGGGCGTCCGTGAGCTCACGCAAACCCAAGTGTGTTACGCCACCCCCAGCGGTGTGTGAGCGAGCAGTTTGAAAAGATGCAGTCGTCACACGTGATTGTCTTCGGCCCTCCCGACTGAGCGGTGGTAGTAGCCTTAATGTGGGAGCCCCCTAGTGACGGGGAGGAATTGGACATGACTAAATTAGGGAGAAAATCGGGGGAAAATACCTCCCTATTAAGCATCTCAATACCGCTGCTAGCTGGGCAGCATGTGACTTCAGATGCCAACAGGTACTGTTCTGGAGATGACCAGCTTAAAGCATTAACAGTGAATGGGATTAGAGCTAGTGCGAAAATTTTCAAGTCACCTTTAAATAGGTGTAGGTTTCTTAAATCAAAACAAGCATGAACGTTATTCTGCAATAATTCCATCTGTCCATTTATTTACATAGTCAATGACAATATTCATGTCTCAAGAAGCCTTCCAGAACTGATCTCAGTTTGTGGTTTTAAAGCGGTGCTTTAGCATGATAATCAACTCTTCACTGGATGTACTGATGTCTGTACTTCAATAGCAGGAGAATGCT
>JAAGKR010000606.1:27190-51536 GCA_011419295.1 Clarias macrocephalus | reverse complement strand
ATTTTATTAACTCTGACTAATTAACTGATTTAACTCAACATTGATTTGAGAGCCTAACAATATGCTCTTATTTTGGGTATTTTACACGCCCACACCTCAGACTGCTGCGGATATGTTTGCTTCAACTATCTGTGTTTTATCTCATAGGGGCGCTTCACTGCTACACTGCTTTTTATTAGCACCACAGTTTCTGGACACATGAGAAAAAACTGGTTTTAAACTTCCTGTAGAAAAATGGATTGCGAGCATAATTCATTCCGGAAATTTCCCATAAGGCATAATAAAAACTCAGATTTGTTCCACAATTCAAAAAATATCTAAAAATAATTAGTACAAAAGAATAAGTAAAAATAAAACAAATTAATCTGCACTTTACCTTAAAAAAAAAAAAAAGTTTTAAAGATGCATTTCCATGAGTATGTGTGCGTATGTGTGCACAGCTAAAGTACGACGAGAGGAGGAATGACTCTTCTCCCCCCCCCTCGTCTTACAGAGTAGCCCTCCCTCCCCTCTTATTTGAGAGGGTGGGAGGGCTAAAGTGTGGGACAACTTTCACACACACACTAAATTAGGGAGAAAATCGGGGGAAAATACCTCCCTATTAAGCATCTCAATACCGCTGCTAGCTGGGCAGCATGTGACTTCAGATGCCAACAGGTACTGTTCTGGAGATGACCAGCTTAAAGCATTAACAGTGAATGGGATTAGAGCTAGTGCGAAAATTTTCAAGTCACCTTTAAATAAGTGTAGGTTTCTTAAATCAAAACAAGCATGAACGTTATTCTGCAATAATTCCATCTGTCCATTTATTTACATAGTCAATGACAATATTCATGTCTCAAGAAGCCTTCCAGAACTGATCTCAGTTTGTGGTTTTAAAGCGGTGCTTTAGCATGATAATCAACTCTTCACTGGATGTACTGATGTCTGTACTTCAATAGCAGGAGAATGCTGTTTGGATTCTAGCTACTAAAATATGGATAGGGAATGGCTTTGTAACAGTCCCTTTGTGTTGAATTTGCAGACTAGGCCTAACCCACTCATGGCCTGCCAGTTAAGCATGGCCTATACAGGAGACCACAACATCTTGATGGATGGTATCGATTGTTTCGTAAAAACAATCAATACCATCGATACAATCCAGTCTTTTGACTGGATTGCGGAAAGCTGAATTTGTACCTAGAATTGAGCATATCCGTTGACTAGTCCTGTCGAAGCTCAATTCAGTTAATTTGTTACAGTGAGAACATCCGACATCAACTCAGAATTTCATTATTAAATATACTAATATCCCGTGTATAATGCAGCCAGAGCAAAACGATGTACAAACATCACCTTCAGCAACATTTCCTGACGCACGGGTGTGCTCATGGCACATTTAATTATATTAACACCTCTAGCTCAGCAACCGTTTAACCATAACTAATACATAACCAAGACATTGTCAGTTTTGGGCAGCAAAGGCTATGAAATGCTATAGTGTCACTCTGACCGCGTACCCTCATTACTAGTGGTTTAACAGATCTGAATTGGTTCGCGGAATTGCCAAATCACAACAAAATCCCACATGCTGCGAGGAAAATCCTCACCCCCCCCCATTTTTCAAAAAATAAACAAACAAACTAAATAACACATCTACTAGAACTCATGCTGTAGACCAACTATATATGCATCTACCTTGAATATGGAATATTTTATCTGTAACACATTTCAATGTTTTTAATGAAGAAAATGGCCAAAACTTCCTTTAAAGTTTTTCCCCCCCAGTTTTGCATTTTTGTAGAGATCCAAAGTCACATTTTTGTACTATTAGCTCCACTCACCTTCGGCTGCTGTTGAGGTTGGCAGGTGCTTGTGAGCGTGCGTTGAGGAACGCTAAAGCTGATCGCTGCTCATCATTTAACTGGATACTGGTACTAGAACCCTCTGTGACCAGGAGATCTCGAATTAGTTGAATCTGACGATCCTGCATACAAAGGAGAGAACTGGTGTTACCATATCTAAGTGCTCATTAATAATGGATAGATTCAAGATGCTCTAATGGTCGGGACAGCAGGAGGAGGTTTAAACCTTTTATGGCTCAAAGTCTACAAATGTAAATTCAATTTAAAGCTACTCTTAGTAAAATACAACTACCTGAGAACAACTATTCAAATCCAACATAAAATGTTATGGTGCTCTCTAATGTGCCATTATTTAACAAAAGTGAAGCCAAAATGTGGGCAATATCATGTACCCCCATGATTCAATAGCTTGAGTGTGTGTGTGTGTGTATATATATAATTGAATACCAAACCCCCTACCAATTTTTCACAGTCTGATTCAGCTTTTTGTCGCCTGCGGATTTCTACGTCCACTTGGTTGCGAGCATGTTTTAGCTTGACCTCCAGCGCACCTCTCTCCGTTTCTGCCTTGGCAAGCACCTCTTTACAAGATGCCAACTCTTGCTCCACTCTCAGCCATTTACGTCGACAGTCCTCGAAATTCAGTGCCATCTGAATGAACTCTATAAAATGTGCAAATAATGTGTAAGGTAGTGCTTCCCACAGTAGAGTCAGTGATGTTCAGCTAGTGTCATAGTTATACAGTAGTTTGCCTAGTCACTTGACAGGGTTTCATTCAAACTTCATTAATAAAAACATAATAATAAATAATACAAATTACACAGCATGTAAGAAATGTCAACTTGGTCATAATATGCTTACTGAATGTAAAGTTCAGGAATAAAAACCTCAATAGCTAAAATATATAAACACATTTATAAATAATGAGCTGCATGATGTTCTGGGATGAAGTACAGTTTACAGTTGCTGTAAAAAATTCTGTTTTTTGATGTATTAATCTGGAATAAGTCAATGAATAGTTATGACTTAAATATTGACCATTATGTGCCATTTACCAGGAATGTACAGTATATGCAAATGCGGTTATATTAAGTCGCCGCGCTGTTGTGCTACAAAACACAATTAATGACGCGAGAACGACCGCTACCTCATCAAATAATCGAAGCTTAAAATGATGAAAATGCAATAACTTACAAAACTGTCACGTCTTCGTCAGATGTTCAACGTTTTAGAGGATTTTTGAAAACATGTATTGTGTGTACACCTTTAATAAAACTTTATAACTGCGAGGTTACTTACGGGGCTCAATACTGTCATTGAGGACGTCGACGTGAGCTCGAAGATTCTCAAACAAGCTGTAAAGGTTCATTACAGCGGACTCCATGCTCTGCTCTTAAGAAAAGGACCCCAAAGAAAATGAATAAACGTCTCCTCAAACCGCCGGAAACACGGCTTACAACATAACGCCAACGCTACTGACCCGAGATTCATTCTTCTAGAAAATACAGTAGATCATATGGAACACTGATACAACGGGAATAAAGTTTGATGAATAAATCAGGATCTAGAAATCTAATCACGTTTATGCCAAATGCAGGAAAACGTTCTGACAAAAAAATTTAATAAAAAAGTTCAGTTATAAACAAAACACAGCTTCCAAATTCATTAATTTATCAATTTCATTATCTACCGACCTCAGTAACCTAAACTAATTTAATCTGGAATAAGTCAATGAATAGTTATGACTTAAATATTAACCATTATGTACCAGGAATGTACAGTATATGCAAATGCGGTTATATTAAGTCGCCGCGCTGTTTGTGCTACAAAACACAATTAATGACGCGAGAACGACTGTTTGCTCATCAAATAAACAAAGCTTAAGATTATGAAAATACAATAACTTACAAAACTGTCACGTCTTCGTCAGCTGTTCAACGTTTTAGATGATTTTTGAAAACAGAATTTATTATGTGTCCACCTTTAATGCTCCATCTGACTGTCCACCGTTGCGGCCGTTGTTAGCGTTTTAGCATTAGTAATGGTGTGGTTGTAGTTCAAATTTGCCCGCTAGCCAATGAGGATTGAGTCGCGCTGACGTTGCGCTTACGTAAATGCACAGGCTGCGTTCCGATCGGCTTGAAGTTGCCTGAGAATTACTGCACCGGGGGTTCAGCCATGTTAAGTGCGATTCCAAACCGCATCGAGCGAAATCTCAGTTCAAAAGGAACAGCGAAGGGTGTAGGGAACAAGTGAACAATGGGTTTTCATTTCACTGGACGTGGATATGACAAAATGTTCCCATCAAACATTGCGCCTCGCTGGAGAGGATAAAAGGAGCTTGACAAGGGATTTATAAATCTAACGTTTTCTCATTATTATAGAGGATAACGTAATATTAATATGACAATAATTTTAATTTAATCATTGAATCCATGGCATTATATAGGCTAGTAACGTGTAAAAACGGCACAATATTAATTTCACTGTCCACAGATAACAGAATAAACTTAAAACAAACTTAACAAAGAATAGGTAAATAATAATAACAATTATTATAATAATAATAGTAAACCAACAAATAAATAAAGAAAAGAAGAAAAGAAACTAACTAAATGGGAGGAAAAAAACGATTTTATTGACTAAATCTGAATATCGAGACAATAACAAAAAATATGTATGGTTTTGAATTACATTTAACGATTTTAGGAGGTTTTGGATTTCAGAGAGGAAAGGTGATATTCTAGAAAGTTATTTAGAAAATGTAATTTGTCAATTAAAATATAAAATACGACAATGTATTTGTTACTATGGTACTTATTATACTTTTATTATATCATACTATACTTTATTATACAATGAGAAATGATAAGGTCCATAAATAAAATTAAAAATGTACTTTTATGTTGCGACCAAAAGAAATGTACCACACCAAAAGTAAAAACATGAATACATTCGTTCTGTTTGCTAGTTGTAGGACCTATGTGCTTGTTACCATGGTAACGCACGGAGGGAATGACGTTGCATGGTGTTACGAACGGTGGAATTTTGTGAAGGGAAGTTCCCTTAACTGACATTCTCCATGAAATGGCCATTCAATCCTACTCAATGCCTGTTCCGCATCTAGAGAGACTATAACGGCAGGATCTTTGGCTTTACAAACAAGACAAATAATATACAGCTGTCGGCACATATTATCAAAGCTGTAACACTTTCTAATAAATTTAGATTATTTATTTGAAGGAAGAAGTTAGGTAAACATGGGCAAATTATTTTGCGGTCTACACTAAGTAAACTTATAGGCATCTAGTCTTTGCCTTTCTTCAGCGAGTTTTCAAGTACCATACAGGTACATTCGTCTTCTATACAGCTCATCAGGGCCTAGAGCCAATCCCAGGAGACTTTGGACACAGGTGCCAATCCATCACAGAGAATGCATACGCGCACACACACACACACACACACACACACACACACACACACACACACACACACACACACAAAGCAGTTTGACATAATATGCATGTCAGTGGGTTATGGGAGGAAACTCCAGTAGAGAAAAAAAAATCTTTCTTTTGGTAGAAAAAAAATCTACCAAACATGGGGAGAGAACCTGCAAACTCCACATACACAGACCCAAGGAAGGAATCAGTCCCTCTACCCTGAAGATTCAAGGCAACAGCACTAACCATGACACTACAATGCCACCTTTCCAAGTATCACTTCAAGTTTATTTTAATAATGGACATTGTCACAAAGCACCTTTACACAGGAATTTAAATGATCTGGACTGTCTTAACTGACATAAAAAAAAAGGTTCTGGCCAAAATAAATTCAAAAGGATAGGGCCCCAATGCTGCTAGAGACTGTGCTACACTCTAATGTATTTATAAACTATTAATAACATAATATGCTGATAAAACATGCTGTATCTTAATGCACTACAAAATCTTCCTTTATATTCTATTACACTTATAGTGCATCTATTTATACTGTAGTATATATTTAGTATTTTAATAAATTTTTAGAAATATAGAATGACTGAATGCCAATGTGCATTTCTTTGTTAATTCTGATATTTTTTTTTCACTGATGGTTAATTTCTACCTAAAGATGCACTATTCCAAGTTTTTCTTTTCAAAAACATGAAAGTGGTGTGTATTGACCTGCAACACAGAAAAGCTACAGTGATGGGCTGCAGACAGAAAAAGAAACAACCGCAGAAACAGCAGAAAAAACTTTATTGTACAACACATAGCTCACTAACACCTGAACATAAAAAATTGACTAACTGAAATCATAAGACATTTCTGTATCTTGTTTTATCCAGAAAGGCTCCAGCTCCACTGTTCACTCATATTTGATTACAGACCAAGCTGGCCACATTAATATGGCAGACAGGCTGATGTATTTATGAGTGTCCCAATGCAACAGAATGTAGTCTGTCTACAGCAAGCCTAAATGAAAAAATACTAATGCAAAAATAGTTTTTGGGGGCTGAAAAGGAAAAGGTGTGAAAATGTGTAATTAAATGGCATTAAAACGTTGGTTATACACTTCCTTGCGTGTTCTTGTCACCTTTTAGCATTTAATATCAAGGATTGGAATACAACGATTTGAATTCAGAGGTTGGTTACATTACTGCCAACTATAGATCTCGTTCTCCCTCATCTTCTCCACCTCTTAAAGCTGATTTTCCAGACCAGCCCTTTCTTTAAAACGTCTAACGTATCCTTCCCTGATCTCGTCTTGATTTGTTCTGTGTCTTGAACTCTTTGTCTGCTTTATCTGGCACTTCCACACACTGTGCCGTTTATTGGCACATCTTCTCTACGCATTTCCTCTCAGTACTCCTCAGCATCTTTAGTTGGAGCTCTGCAGATTGCATCACCGTCACTTATAGATCTCTCTTTCCTTAGCTTCCCTGTCCTTTAAACATCTTATCTCATTTTTTAAGGTTTCTGCAAGTTTCATTGGATTTAGCCATATGGCTCAATCACCTTCGTTCAGTTTGATTAACACATTTTATTATTAATTGCAAACTTTTTTTTTTTATACACCAAGACTTTTCTTCACTGGCTATTACTGACTACTGATCTGTTCCTTTCCATCGGCTTTATACTAGATTTTAGATGTCCCACACTAAAATCCTTTTCCTTCTCTATCCTTCAGTTAGCACACACCCCTACATGCCACCATAACCATATGACGGCATACTACGAGAATTCATAATAGTATCAGCCTGGTGTTACTACTCAGCCGGTCCAGCCTCCCAATCGTCCGGCTGCAGATGTGCAGTCTAGTTGTGTAATGTGAGATAGTATCCACCTCTCCTTTGTTAACTGTAAACATCAACATTTATTTAAACCTGTGCAAAAATATTTTCGATTTTGTAAATAAATAACGTTCTATAACAATGCTGTGAAAAGAAAAACATTTTCAGGCACATCTAAGAATACCTCTTTAAATTACATCACTTGTGTCACTGAATTGTACCAATTAAATATAAGAACGCTTACGGCAGCAGCCAATGAAATGTAGTTATATATATCTGGCTGTCGAATGAGTACGGGTTTCTTTAGCAGTTTTCTGTAACCGAAGCTCCGTCCGCTCCAGAATATCGGTAAATGCTAGATGTCGCACTGCTCCCTACTTCAGCACACTACACAGGGTATTACAGAATGGCTTCTACGCCCTAGTTAGTGTACTACATCCTCAGTCTCGAGCCGTTTGGAATTTAACGTGCGAGTACTTTTGAGCCTGAAGGCCTTTCTCAACCTTCACTCTTCCCACTGTAGGGGCACCTTCAAGCAGCTCCGCGGCACCGGCAGCGGCTCGATCAGTATAAAATCATAATATTTATACACAGGAACACATTTAGAAATACAGACATTATGTCTCTTCTTACTATTAGTAGGTTGGCCCATAGACTTCTGTGTTCAAAGGTAAGAATGATTAACTTTTCCGATTTCTACACAATAGGCCAATAAGCTAGTTCAGTTCAGCTAATAATTGAAATTTTTATAAATTTTTAATGTTTCTAATTCCAGAATAAGGAGTTTTTTTTACGGCACCGCACATGTAGATACGAGCGTAGCTGTACTGATGATGTATTTAGCTAGTCATCGTGTGAAGATTTTAAAGTTCACTGTATCTTACCGGCTGCTGCGTTCAGGACGAGCTAGCCTGTAGAGCTAACCTTACACAGTGAGTTGTCTATCGCTGCCGTGTCTCGTAAACGTCTCCTGTTCATCAACTAACTCAGTAACTCCGATATTACTCGTCACTGTGGCGCTTTCACAATTGTTTATACGCTTGTAGTGTATGTCAGTGTGTGCTATTGATTGTGTGTAACCATTAGAAATTTATCTACCATCGTCGTGTTATTTCCTTTAGCCGCCTTTATTGCTTTGTTAGCTAGCAGAGCTAGCTGTGTAAATGCTGTGAAGTGAATCATAGCGATCGTATTGCTTAGTATGTTACAATAAAAATACAGTTACCACTATTATTTTTTTGCACCTTCATACTTGTTTTTCCTTGTTTATAACATTTTGTCGTGCAAGTTAGCTCATGGTGGCTAACTGACGTGACCTGCGTTTACTGTGAAACAGCCGGCTGGTTGCCATCTCCCTGCCCTGCAGGTTTCCTCTTACAGACCACCTTCGTGCCTTATTCTAATACACTTAACATGGGGCATTGGTGGCTCAGTGGGCGGTTTTTCACCTGCCATGTGGAAGGCCCCACACACTGCCCAAATCCCTGCCACTTGATGCAGTGGCGGCCCAAGCCTGGATAAAATGGGAGGGTTGCATCAGGAAGGGCATCCAGCGTAAAACCTGTGCCAAGTTGTTTACAGATTGGATCGTCCACAGTGGCTAGCACTTGGTGGGAGCAGCCGAAAGACCAACATCATTCTAATGCATGTAAGGTTATGTTAATGGAAACTTTGGACGTCATGTTGTCATCTTTTTTTTTTTTTTTCTTCAAAATCATGCTTCAACCCTCCTTGATGTTAGCTAGTATTGTAGAGGTCTTGGTTAGTAATTGGCTTTAGTACTTAGAACTCGACTGAGCAGTTATACAACTTGAGTGATTATGTCCCTTGATTAATGTCTATCTTCTTTCATCACAACACCTTTTCAAACACCCACAGTCAAAACTTCACAGGAAAGCTGGTTAGTGTTTGGAGAAAACGTCTGCTCTACATCATTTAGCTCATGTCGGATTCATGGAAATGGAACTGCACAGTTTTGTGGACACTAGTGTTATTCCTTCTGAAGCTTCTGCACCCTGAAGCAGTGTTTTGACCCCTGGGTTTCTCAATTAAGCATTAAATAACACAGTTCTGACAGAGTAATCTGATTGGACGAGAGGCATTCTATGAATGGTGATAAAAGATGCTAGCAGCACTATGACATTTAACTGTATGTATCACTCCGGTGTTGAAGGTGTTCTAATAACTGTTAATAACACTAGATATCTGTCGCAGTACTGAGGAGAGAGTAGCTGCCAAAACTCACATTCAAAACCAAGGAAGAAAACACATCTGGTAATGTTATATCACCTTACACAAGGTGTTATATCTTGTGTTATATCACCTTACACAAGACTTTGTCCTCTTATTAATTGCTTCTAAGTCGTTCTGAATTGCCTCCATGTTGTTTCATTTGTGCCTAAGGAGAGCTACAAAGATAACTAACTTCTAACACTAGGCAGAATGCCAAATTTCTGGTCACTGGACTGGTCCGCCATGGTGAATTCCCATCACCTTTTGGCTACATAGTACCAGTAATAATTTAAAACTGCATTCACCCGTGTTAATAAAGCACATTTAACATATTTCAGTTGACCAGTGTGCTGTACAACCTTAAAATAGCTGCAAACATCTTGTGTGATATTGCTTAGCACAGCAATTTGCCATATGTCTGATATGTAAATATGTTAAAAACCCAAATCTTGACAGAATTTTATCATCAGGTTTCTGTCAAACACAAATTTCTGTCAGACAGAAACTGATGATTAAATCTTTGCCAATATTTTTTTAAGACATATTCACACAATTTGTTTCTCAGGATAATTTCTTTACTTAATTGTTTGTAAAATGTTTCTATAATGAAAGACGCATGTTTCATGTCTGCTTCACAAAGAGCAATATGATCAAATGAGTCTATTATGCCTTCCCTTACAGAAAACTATGAGGCAAATATATGGAACAATTTAATGGGGGGGGAAAAGGGTTATTTTGTCAAATAGAAATTTAAACCTTGGTTCATGACTATTAAATATAAAATTTAGTATTTGGGCTTTATTTATCTATACTACAAATGAATAGTGGCACAAATGTTTATATAGAGAGGATGATTGCAGGCACAATGAGGACAACACCAAGAAACAAAACAATCCAGTCTTTTTTGGAGGGTTTTGAAAGTTATTTTACAAATAACTTTAAATCTATACAAAAAAATGTCAGTGGCTTTAAATTTTTTGCCCAGACAAACCTTTCCACCTTCCATCAGTTGAGACAGGACCGATGTGCTGTGATGACATTTCTCTCTGTATGTCAGAGAGTTCCTCTGTCTGATGGTGAGCTGATTGCTCATATACATAACTAATTTTGGGCTGGCTTGCTTAGTCAGCTCCACCATTTTCAGAGGGTCTTCTCCACTGTCTACATGGGGCATAAGTGTTGATTTCAGCTGTCACTGCTTCTCTAAGCTGTAAAAGAGGATCATATGGCACTGAATCATATGCAGCTGCAGAAGGTAAATAAGGTCTGTCCTCTTCTTCCTTGATATTTCAGGGGATGGATTTTCTGACTCTGGGATTTTTTCTGCCCTATGTTGTGATGGAGGAGTGGAAGTGTACTGTGATTCAGACAGCTTTTGACAAAACATAATATATATATATATACAGTATGTCACAAAAGTGAGTACACCCCTCACATCTCTGCAAATATTTAGTTATATCTTTTCATAGGACAACACTGCATAAATGACTCTTTGACACAATGAAAAGTAGTCAATGTAAAGTTTGTATAGCAGTTTAAATTTATTGTTCCCTCAAAATAACTAAAAATACAGCCAATAATAGCTGAACCCCTGGCAACAAAAGTGAGTACACCCCTAAATGAAAATGTACAAATTGAGCACTGTCATTTTCCTTCCCCTTTGTCATGTGACTCATTAGTGTTACATTGTCTCAGGTGTCACCAGATAGCAGGTGAATTAAATTTGGTGAAAGTTCAACATGGCACCTCATGGCAAACAACTCTCAGAAGACCTGAAAAAATTAATTGTTCATGGCCTAGGCTATAAGAAGATAGCCAACACTCTGCAACTGTGCTGCAGCACAGTAGCCAAGACCATCCAGCGCTTTAAGAAGACAGGTTCTACTCAGAACAGTCCTTGCCATGGTCGGCCAAAGAAGCTGAGTGCACGTTCCCAGCGTCAGATCCAAAGATTGACTTTGGAAAACAGACGGATGAGTGCATCCAACATTGCTGCAGAGATGGGATGGGAGGTCAGCCTGTCAATGCTCAGACCGTACGCCGCGCACTGCATCAAATTGCTCTGCATGGTTGTCGTCCTAGAAGGAAGCCTCTAAGAATGATGCACAAGAAAGCCCGCAAACAATTTGCTGCAGACATGCAAACTAAGGACCAGGATTACTGGAACCATGTCCCATGGTCTGATGAGACCAATATAAACCTATTTGGTTCAGATGGTGTCAAGCGTGTGTGGCGGCAACCAGGTGAGAAGTACAAAGACAAGTGTGTCTTGCCTACCGTCAAACATGGTGGTGGGAGTGTCATGATCTGGAGCTACATGAGTGCTGCTGGCATTGGGGAGCTACAGTTCATTGAGGGAAACATTCATTCTAACATGTACTGTGACATACTGAAGCAGAACATGATATCCTCCCTCCGGAAACTGGGCCGCAGAGCAGTGTTCCAGCATGATAATGACCCCAAACACACCTCCAAGATGACCACTGGCTTGCTAAAGAGGCTGAGGGTAAAGGTGATGGACTGGCCAAGCATGTCTCCAGACCTAAATCCCATAGAACACCTCTAGGGCATCCTGAAAAGGAAGGTGGAGGAGCACAAGGTGTCAAATGTCCAACACCTCCGTGATGTGGTGATGGAGGCGTGGAAGAGGATTCCAGTGGCAACTGGAAAGTGACAAACTGTATTTACAGTATATATTTTTAATACTCTATTCATTTTAGCACACTTTTGTGCTGTTCCTTCAATTTAGAGGTCACTATGTCTTGATGTATTGTGTTCACAATCTTGGACCCAGAAGTGTAGTTATGCCGAGGTATTCCATTTAAACATTTAAATAGCTGCTTTTCCTGAAGAGCAGGTTAATGTAATGCTACGCTGAGATTTTGGGGGTGCGGCTTTAACACTCTTACTGGTAACAGCATTGACAATGGAGCGAGTGTCCTCAAGCTCCTATGCATAATCTGAAAATTAACATGGGTGTGGTGCTGCTGGAATGCACTGGAATTGATCTCCCTCACATTTTTCTTCAAGTAAAGGGAAATAATATCCATTTAACTCACTCACTTCTATACTGCTTCATCCTGTATTCAGGGTCGCAGGGGCCTAGACCCTATCCCAGGAGGCTTGGGGCATGAAGCAGGGTACACCCTGAACAGGGTACCAATCCATCTCAGGGCACACACACGTACACTCATTCTCACACTGTGGGCAATTTGGGAACGCCATTTAGCCTAATTTGCATGTCTTTGGGTTGTGGGAGGAAACCGGAATACCCAGAGAAAACCAACCACCCACGGGGAAAACATGCACACAGGGATGGGAATCGAACCCGGACCTTGGAGGTGCAAGGCGACCGTGCTAACCACTACACCACCATGCTACTGTATCCATTTCAATGAAATTCAATTACTAATGACTTTTTGCAGATGTTGCAATGCCTGTCCACAATAGCTATTAATTAGGAAACTTGGAATTACAGTATTAGTTAAATTTACCTGTATAAAATTTTATGAATTTTAAAGCAAAGCATATACCATAACACCATCTCATTTGCAACAGAAGCATTGAATGAGCTAAGGCTAACTTTAGGAAACGTCACTAAATCCAATCGCAGGGTGGTACACAGTCTGAGGAAAACGCATTATGATGAGCTTCTGCAAATTAACTTCCTTATTACTACCTTCATCCATCATCACACTCTTTGAATAAGTTGCGAAGTCCACCACAATGTACAACCTATGAAATTAATCAGCAGAACAGAAGCTATCAATTGCTAGTTTACACTTTTATCTGTGTGACAGAAAGTATCAGGTAAACTGGTACATAATCATCAGTTAATTTTTCCTGTCTCTGAACTACACTGCCAGTGTAATTGATGAAAATACATAGTAGCCTAATGTAATTTAACAGCATTTCTGCAATCCACTATTGTGACTGACGTCATGCATCTGCAAAAAGATCAATACATTTCGTAACCTCTCAAACATCCAATCAGTTGACTATATGTCATGCAAGAAAACAAAAATAATAGTCATGGTTGCCATAGTCAGGGCTTAGCTGCAGTGAGTTGCCTTAAATGCTGCTGGTAGTCTTTCAGCAGCACAGAGTATAGTTGTGTTGCTAGCTAACGTTGACTAATAGAATGAAGAGTCATCAAACCATGCTTTATTTTTTTAAACCACTAAAATGGTAACAGCAGTGTAATCTATTGAAGGAGTTAGCGGCCCTGTGATAACACAGCGGTTCTGTGTGCCGCGATTATTAAAGAAACAATACAGCTCTGGAAATGAATAAGTAACAAAATCAATACTTGACAGGATAAAGTGGTATAGACTATGAGTGAATGATCAGTACTTAACAATTCATGGTATCCGGGTATAGAGGCTTAGTAAAAATGCGGCCATAAGTGTAATTTACTGTTCAATGTAACAATATTTAATGTAGTTGGCAAGCATAGAATAACATGCCCCCCTGCCCCAGGTGAGACTTGGTGTCCACCCTCTTCTCTGCATGCAGCAGTAACAGTTGCTGGGGCTGACGAACCTTATGGTGATCTTTATCTTTAAAAATGGATGCTTAGCAATGCTACCATTTACCAGCCACCCTTGAGCTTGAGCACTTGTAAGATGTCTGAAGTGCAGGGCAAAATAGTAACCACTGTTCAATTGTTTTTGTTTGATCGAGTAAAGAAAGCCTTGAATTTTGGTACTGAGATCTTCCATGTTGTTTCCTGTGGATGACTCTTAACATAATTTTGCCACTAGGGCAGCAACTGACAAATAACTATTTTTAACAATAAACCTATTGTATAGATTATTGAAACTAATAAACATGCAGAGAGGTACCAATTAATATACTATTAATTATATTACTATAAATTTTATGAAAAAAGAGTGCAAGATCACATGAACTGTGGATACAAAGCTGTTCACATATATAGAGCAGTAAAGAGTGTGTAGGGGAACTGTCCTGTGCTTTATTTCTGTAAGCAAAGAGACACCATTGGTTTTCAGTTTTTAATCAAGTAAAAATACAAAAGTATTTTGTAATGCTGTTTTTTTGTAGTATTCTTATTTAAAGAATAATAACAATTGAACATTTAAAAGTTAAATTACTTATATGGACATGTCATTATAAGCAGCAGATGAACTGATAAGATGTTGGACATGATCCCAACAAAATCATGATCAAAGCCAGTTGTAAAAAAATATATATAATCCAATAATTTTCTTCATGTTTGTTAGGGGTGCTCCGATTGATTGGTCGCTGATCATAATCGGCCAATAATTGCTTTGGGAAGTTTGATCGGCAGTCTCTATAATGGCCGATATAGAAAAGCCGATCAGATGACGCAAAACTCGCGGAACAATTTTTTGCACGCTGATAAAATGGCTTCACCGGTCTGGCAATTCTACGTTTTGTGTGAAAAAGACAATAGATTAGCAATCTGCTACCTGTGTAACAAGCCAATTCCACAAGGCGGGAAGCATTTTAAACCACGAACCCCATCAGACATTTGAAGGTTAGTCACGAAAAAGGAACATGAGCAGTTTTTAAAGTTGCCTAGCGCTAAGAGAGCAGGAGAGTTCAGCAACTCGCGTGCCACCACTCAATCAGCTGTCAGTAATTCCCCTATCTCACCTACTTGGTTTTGCTCGGGGGGCGTAAGTACAATTCATGATTTACTGCGAGTTTTGGTGCTGTGATTACGTTTTCATCTTTCCACACGAAAAATTAAACGTAAAATTTAAAAAATCCTCACGGATGCTTGTGGACCTTGCAGAACTTCCGGCGACTCGCGTCCTACTTGTCTGTTACTTAATTTAATTGTATAAAGTCTACAGGAAAGTTTTATTTGTCAAACTCTAAGCTGTTCCCAATTACTAACCAAGCACAGGCTGCTATGTTTTAAGTTGACGTGTTGCACATGTTGCTTGCCAATAAATACAGTTGTCAATTCATGATATTTCTCTTCTTGTAATTTCAATACTTAATTTACATTGTTAGATATAGCTTCATAAATAATGCTACACGATAAGGCTTCAAGTAGAACCTGTAATCGGTGATCGGTATCGGCCGATACAGCTTCTAGTGATTGGTGATCAGACCCAAAAATCCTGATCGGAGCACCCCTAATGTTCGTCATACAGAGATGTTACTTAGAGATTAACTTAAGGCATACATTCTGATTCTCTTTTCAGACATAAAATTGATAAAGGACTAGACTCGTTGACCGTGTACACATAATTTTTCTGTGCAGCTACTATAGCCTTGTTCCTTACACAACTGTTTATCTTTAGCACTGTCCACCTACAGTATATACAGGGGTTAGACAATGAAACTGAAACACCTGGTTTTAGACTACAATGATTCATTAGTATGGTGTAGGGCCTCTTTTTGCGGCCAATACCACATCAATTCGTCTTGGGAATGACCGATACAAGTCCTGCAGGCCAGAGGGATTTTGAGCCATTCTTCTTGCAGAATAGTGGCCAGGTCACTACGTGGTGCTGGTGGAGAAAAACGTTTCCTTACTTGCTCCTCCAAAACGCCCCAAAGTGGCTCAATAATATTTAGATCTGGTGACCGTGCAGGCCATGGGAGTTGTTTACCTTCACTTTCATGTTCATCAAACCACTCTGTTACCAGTCTTGCTGTGTGTATTGGTGCATTATCATCCTGATACATGGCACCGCCTTCAGTATATAATGTTTGAACCATTGGGTGCACATGGTCCTCCAGAATGGTTCTGTAGTTCTTGGCAGTGACTCCCATCTAACACAAGTATTGTACCTAGGGAATGCCATGATATTACAGCCCAAACCATCACTGATCCACCCCCATGCTTCACTCTGGGTATGCAACAGTCTGGCTGGTAGACTTCTTTGGGGCTTCTCCACACCGTAACTCTCCCGGATGTGGGAAAGACAGTGAAGGTGGACTCATCAGAGAACAATACATGTTTCACATTGTCCATAGCCCAAGATTTTTGGCTGCTGACACCATTGAAACCGATGTTTGGCATTGGCACAAGTGACCAAAGGTTTGACTATAGCAGCCTGGCCATGTACATTGACCCTGTGGAGCTCCTGATGAACAGTTTTGGTGGAAAAAGGAGAGTTGAGGTGCACATTTAATTCTGCAGTAAGTTGGGCAGCTGTGGTTTTATGTTTTTCGGGACAGCTTTCTCTTGAGTCCACAGTTACTCCTGTTGTATATGATTTGACCTTCTTGATGGTATGCTGACATTTACCATGGATACCGTGGCTCGATACATCACAAAGACTTGCTGTCTTGGTCACAGATGCGCCAGCGAGACGCGTACCAACAATTTGTCCTCTTTTGAGATGTCACCCATAATGTTGTGTGAATTGCAATATTTTAAGCAAAACTGTGCTATTACTCTGCTAATTACACCTTCACACTCGGCACTTTCCACAAGTAAGAGCAATCAATGAAGATTGGCCACCAGGCTGGTCAAATTTAGCCATGAAACCTCCAACACTAAATTGGCCAGTATTTCAGTTTCATTGTCCAACCCCTGTAGTTCATGTACTTTTTTTCTTTTCTTCTCCAGAATGCTGCAGGTGTTGCTGTGACTGCCAGACATATTAGCGCATCCACAGTAAGTACCCACCACATTGTGTATGTAACATAAGAAATCACGTTTGCTTTTCTATGAAAATTCTAGTATTAGAACAAAAGGTTAGAACATTTGTCTCCCTATTTTCATGTGCTTTCGAACCTTAATAATCAAGTTAAAGAAAACTATGAAACATGTTTGTTGTAAAAATGAAAAATAGCTACAAGCAGCACTTAAGCAGAGAAATATTCTCTCCCCATTCTCTAACAATTGCAGATAACCATAGGCCATTGAACCATCATTAGAGATTTAAAGGCAAAATGTTAAATCCACTTTTTGTTTTTGTTTGTTCCCATAAATTGCAAATTAATTTAAGCTTGGGAAAAGTTTACCTTAAATTTGTCATACATTTGTCATTGTCATACACTGTGCATACAACTTTGCGTTTATCAGCAGATTATCTTTAAAATTTAAAAGCAGGGATACAGGTATGTCTGTGATGCAGGGTGTGTTTGATGGGACAAATTCTAGAACTGGAAGTTGCAGATGCACAAAGGGAAAAGTTGAGAACAGATTTACAATCACAGAGCTGGTTCAAACTCGGTTTACACACAAACTTCCTTAGCCGAACCAAAGGTTGCATTTGATTTCATTTATTTTACCTTCTTCCATCAGGAACAATGGGCCTTACTTGGTGATTTATTCACATTCCACGCTGTTCCCCATAATGGTCATTAAATTTGTCCCATCGAATGCACTATGTATCACAATGAGAAAATTTGAAGAAGTTGAATCCATTTAAACTGTGAAGTAGGTACTACAGTGTGACCTTCATGATTTATGTAAACTAGTCAAAAGTAAAAATCGACTCAGAGCTTAGCACAACAATAACGTGCCACATATCTCAACTCCATTCCACTCACTGTCTAAAAAAGAATTATTTGAAACTAAACTTCCCTGTCTCGTTTGTTTTTATGCAATGGTTTTATTGTAGGAGGGCATTTTGACTCGTACACACATCTGCTGATTGACATTGTGGAAAGGTTGTAATGTTAAGGTTTACATGATGAATAAAATAAAAATGTATTTAAAAACAAGTTTCAAGCCTAGTTAACATGTTTGTGAGCTTTTGATGAGCAATCCATTTTCTTGTGAAATTCCCAAGACGTTTGATGTCACATGACCCTCTTCCTATTGAAAAAACAAAAGTTGGATCCAAGATGGCCGACTTCCAAATGGCCACCATGGTCACCACCCATCTTGAAAAGTTTGCCCCCTCACATATACTAATGTGCCACAAACAGGACGTTAATATCACCAACCATTCTCATTTTATTAAGGTGTATCCATATAAATGGCTCACCCTGTACAATAGTTGGTCAAGGTTACTGGACAGGACTTTTGTACAAATTAAAATCTTATGGTAAATGAGATGACTGCTACCCTCCGAGGAGGGCGAAGGCCATCACATGCTTCCTCTGAGACACATAAAGCCAGCGAAGTGCATCTTTTGCTAGAAGGCAGGAAGGAAACGTACTATACAGGTGAGCTCAGATGCTTGATTCAATGTTCGCTTTCATGAAAAGCAACATGTGGGAAATTCAGTGACTCCTTGCCACCCCTTGGAGGTTACATGGAAAAAAGCAAAAACTTAAAATAAGGTTGGGATATTAGCCCAACCATAAGACTCTTATGTGAGCTGCACTGTTGTGCTGAACTCAACGGATAAGTGCTCTACAAAGCCACGTGGAACTCATGGCTAATAGACTTGAGGGCCTAGAAGGAAGACTGAGGTTATTAGGTTATAAGACTGTTGTTCCATAGGGACAACAGAGGGTCCCGACTTTGTGGCACAGCTGCGAAAGACTTTTAGTAGTAGAAGGTGAATGAGATGCCTTTTTTTTTTCTTCTTCTTTTTTTTTTTCTTCAAGCACATCATTCTCTGCACACATCAGAATCCACCACTTGAAATAATTTTGTTAGGAAATTTTGAAATGTTGAAATGTGCCATTGAAGGCTGCTGAGCATCTCTTGTATCAGGGTAGAAAATTCTTCTATCCGACAACACTTTCTTGGTCCCCAAGAAGCATGATGGTTTTGTGGGAGTGAAAGATGCAGCTTCATGCCTGTCCCAGTGTTAAATTTGATCTTTTCAAGATTCAAAGAACTTTATTAATCCCCAAGGGGAAATTGCTTATTCCCGGTTACAGTTGCTCACCCTTGCTATCAAGTAAAGTAAAAAACAGCATATCGATAAAATATAAAGTGTCCTCAAACAGTAAGTACCATATTGCACACTACGTTAATACAATATTGCACAATAAAACTAGTGTATATATGTGTGTGTGTGTATATATATATAATCTTGTATTACATAATTTATTGCGATATGATAGTATATGTAGTATATGATACTACAATTGTCATATAATTAATACAGGTAAGTATTATTGTTTTATTATGTTACTGTCACTGACAGTGAATACCCACATAGTGTGTAGGTTACATAGAAGAGTTATATGATTTTATTTATAAGTTTATAAACTTTTGTTTCCTGGCAGTACTAAAAATAACTCAACCGGGCTGATGCATTTGTCGATCCTGATTCAGCCGTAGAACTTTTAGGGCGTTTTCACACTGGGGTCCCGGGTCCGTTTCCGAGTACACTTGGCCCCGGGACCAGCTGATTTTTGTTTGTGAGAAAATGCAATCGTTCTGAATCGTTCCGCGCTGGACCAATTTGCGGAGGTGGTCTTGGGAACGATTCATGTGTTCCCGAGCACGGAAGGCGGGACATAAGTACGCGCTCGTGCTCAAAAAAGGAAGTGACATAATTCCAGTTCGACTCCGTACACAAACAAACGTGGCTGCTGAAGAATCTCTGTGAAGGAATGCCAAAGTACAGTATTTGCTAGAAATTTAGACAAACGAAAATATCCAAAGATAATCGGACACTACACATAAACCTGATATTTACGGAAGTATCTGAGTATTTAGACGCACACGCGTACTGCAGCACTGAGCAATGCTGTGCAGAGTTAAACACACAGCGCGTGGTGTGATACTGAAGTGAGGAAAAGATAAACAATAGGATAAAAACCATCCAATGTGATCGAGTTGGAACCCCTCTAACCCACGACAACATCTACCTTCATCATCCGAACCGGACAGCGTGGAGCCTGGTCTAGCAGAGAGCCTGCGAGTGAGCGGTAAGTTAATATTAAATACTATTAACTCCTGTTGTTAATGCTGTTAAAGAGAGTCTCATATTATCACCACATCTCCAGGTAATTGTCTGTGGATCTCGTGGTGATATTTAAATGCATATAATAAGATGTACTGGGTGGTCCTTTCACATTAGCTCACAACAAAGTTAACTTCGAATGCTCCTCATGTCTGCTCACTTTAAGGCCCAGATCATTTCCCTGTTCTAAAGAGTAGAATTTGATGAACTCAAGTCTTGTTCTTATGTAGCTAACTCTTTTATTAGAGTTACTTTACTCTTTAATCATATGTTATGTATAACCTTCATGTATATTCTTCAACACACCTCAGAGACACTTATAAAAACTGAGACACTGATGAGCCACATAAGCTCCACACACAATTTCAGGTTATCTGTGATTGATTGACAAATTTTAAATGTTGGAAAAATGTAATTTGTACAAGCTGTTATGGTTGCAACTTTCAGCTAATTTCTTGTTTTTATACTTTCTTGCAGACAGGCACTGGAGGAAACACAGACTGAGACCTTTGACAGTAGCACAAGACCAGCTGACAACAGAAGAAAGAGGCAAAACCAGACGTGCAAGAGCAGGAGGCTCATAATGCCTGCATAAATCTCAAATTTAGAAGAAGCGCTGACTACAGATACAGAGGAAGGAACATCAAGAGATCGAATAGGACGTTGAAGCAGACGATGAACCAACTGTTGTCTTAATTTCATTTACACACACCCTCTGGCTATGCAAGTACAAGTAAATATAAAAATTATACATTTTGGTGTTTAAATATTTTTAAGGTATTCACTGATATTGTTACATACCAAGATTTAGTTATAAACAAAAATAAACATACTGAATAACAAACCGCAAAATAATAATGAACATACATACACCACCAAAATAAGGAACAAAATAAAACAACCCCTTACCTCCCTTCCCATCCTAGGGACTAAAAGACATGCCACACTAATGGTGCGGTCAACACCACATGGTTACTCAGCCTGCATTTTCAAGATAAAGGAGAAGAGGAGACCAAAGCAGAATATCAGGGATCTAAACTAAAACATGCTTATAAAATTAAGGGGAATCCGTATTGGGCCCATAAATATTTACCAAAGTCATGGGTAAGGAGTACAATTTTCCGACTATTATTAAATACCTGCCCTCTTTATCCGCAATAGTTGACTTATGAAGAAATGGTGTGCCTTTTCTGAAGAGAATGGCCACTCCTCTCGACCTAACTGCACATGTAGCATGGTACATTTGACCAATCCACCTACACTTTAGCTTAATATATTTTTTTTTTCATGAAGAAAGATTGTCACTTGATAACGATTTTAAATGTGCTAGCACCTTACACCTTTTAACTGGTTGATTCAGCCCTTTAACATTCCAAGAAACGACAGGAAATTGTCTCCCCTTTTCTGATTGCATTATGTTATTCCGTATAATGCAGGTTCATACTCAACTGCTGAATACACCATTGTGTGACATGAAAAAACAGAGTGAATATAGATGTCCCAACAGTACCCACCCCTTAACATCCCCAATGTCTTGCCTATACTGAGAACCCTTTTAAGTAAAGCGTAACCCCACTAAGGAAGTATTTAGGGAAAAAACAAACAAACAAAAACCCATCAACAGACCTAAAAATTAAATACTACTTCCCTTATTGAACACTTTCTAACAATAGAAGCCTAAAACAGCCCCACAAATAACACTTAAAACTTATTATAAAATGTGCTGAATATCAGTGGCAAAAAAAAAAAAAAAACAGTTGTGTGAACAGCCACTATAGACTTTTAAACAACCTAGGAGGTATTTTTTTGTGAAGAAGCACAAAAAAAAAAAAAGGTTGAACCTGTACTTTAAATCAATGCCCTCTTATATGTTGCCCAGAGTGACACAAGTAGTATCAACCATTACCGCCAGCCTCTTTTCGACCAGCACCAAAATGTAGCTCGGCAAACTCTTCTGATTTTCTCGCGTCAGTGAACACCCTCTCTGTGCCATTGAAAGTTACTCTTAGCTTTGCTGGGAAAAATGTTCCGTACGCACTCCTGGCTTATCCCGAAGTAACTCTCTTGCTCTGTTGAACGCTGCTCTGCGCTTTGCAACTTGATTTGAGTAAAATCAGGAAATATACAGATCTTTTGACCATTGTAGACAAGGTCCCTTCGTTCCGCAGCTCTCCTGAGGATAGTTGTCACGTCTCGAAAATAGTGAAGTCGCACTATGAGTGAGCGCGGCGGATTGGTGTCATTTGGGCGCGTACGCAGAGCTGTGTGTGCACGATCTACAAGCGGACATTCATCCATGGAGAGCGCCTCTTTCAGAAGTTCAGAAATAAATGCATTAATCTCCTTGCCCCGCTCGGTCCTCTCTTTTAGTCCGGCAATCCGCACGTTTTTCCCTCCAGATCCATGCATTTATCGGTCAGCGCGTTCACTTCTGAGGAATGTAAGGCCGACTGCTCTAGATCAGCGAGAGTAGAGCCGTGTTGCGCTGTCGTTGTTTGCAGGGCCTGAATAGCTGCCTAGGTTTCTGATTTAAGAGCAGATATTTCCCCTCTGATGGTAGAGGCAATTTCTTCATTCCGAGTGTCGATCGTCTGACGAATTTCTGCCTTCGTAGTTTGTAGCTCGGAACGTAACGAGTTAATGGCCTCTAGGATAGTAGCGTCTGTCGGTAGTTGTAAGACCTCGCCCGATTGCCCAGCGGTTTCAGGAAAGCTCGGTGCGGTGGGGCCTGCTTCAGACTGCTTTTTACCTCTCAAGGTCTGTAGCTTCCCACTCGCTTTCATCTTATAACCAGTAAATATTTGAGACTCCTAGGCTAATTAGAGTTATAATGAAACTTATAATGAAACTTATTATGCTGATATAATCCTTCAAAATGACAATTTATTTTTGTTTTTGTGGGAGCTGTTGGAGAGTGCGACCTATCGAACCATTGCTCGCTAGCGCCCCCAAAATATGATACATTTTAATGTTTATATTTTTGTCCTATTTGACAGCTACTTTTGTTACAAAATGTACTTTTATTATATTTTTATTTAATAATGTTTAATAAAACATTTTGCACCCTATCCAGTACTTTGTCTCTATTTCAAATCCCCCACACTCATCTTGGATTTTACAGTATACATTTGTTTTTACATTTACAAAAATAGAATATAAACACACGGCACACAAAACATGTTAGACATTAAACATTGATGCATGGCGAGGTTTTAAATTCAATAGTTTTAGCACCTCAGCTAAGTTTGAAAATCTACACATAGCAAGGTAAGGATCAAGGCAAGCATCTCTCTTGTAGAAATGTTGTCTTCTTAATAGGAGTATTTAATAGCCATTCCTGGTCTCTCCTGGTCACAAGGACATCATGCCATCACACACCACCCCTCTCTTGAACCCAGATGATCCTGAGGAGAACAGGAAAATGCATGATTAGATATTTATAATTTGTTGTATGTATCTATGCTATTTGTTAAACTTCATTCTAGCAGGCGTTATATTTATTTGTAGCATTTCTTGCATTTATTTATTCATTGTTTACATATGTGATTAATTTACAGTGTACATAAACACTTTATTTTTATGAAAGTAAAATTTTTAAATAACGCTCATTTGCTATGACTAGAGAAAGTAATGTTTAATGAGCACTTTATTTCTATTTGACTGGAAGTCAGAAGAGAATGACCACCTGATTACTCACCTTACAGAGTATAGAGTTGTAAAGTCATTCCTCAGTGCTTTGTGTACAGTCGTGGCCAAAAGTTTTGAGAATTACATAAATATTGTAAATTGGAAAAGTGGCAGCTTAAGTTTTTATAATAGCAATTTTCATATATTTCAGAATGTTATGAAGTGTGATCAGATGAATTGCATAGTCCTTCTTTGCCATGAAAATTAACCTTATCCTGAAAAAAAAAACTTTCCACTGCATTTCATTGCTGTCATTAAAGGACCTGCTGAGATCATTTCAGTAATCGTCTTGTTAACTCAGGTGAGAATGTTGAAGAGCACAAGGCTTGTGTCATGCCAACAGTAAAGCATCCTGAGACCATTCATGTGTGGGGTTGCTTCTCATCCAAGGGAGTGGGCTCACTCACAATTTTGCCCAAAAACACAGCCATGAATAAAGAATGGTACCAAAACACCCTCCAACAGCAAACTTCTTCCAACAA